>JAMKCH010026271.1:0-41554 GCA_023653785.1 Ophioderma brevispina
CAAAACCACTTCGTTTCAATGACTTTTAAAGCGTCCTTGACATAACAATTACGCTTCATTTGAGCAAGTTTTTCCTGATTTCAGAAATAAAATCATTGAAACCAATTGTTAAAAGTTCTGTGATAAACTTGTCCGTCTACTTTTTCTGCAGGTCTATATTAAGGTTTGCCCGATAATATTCGGTTGCATGTCAACGCCCCCTTTTTTAGATTGATTTGGAGATATATCTGGAGAGAATTATGTGGCTTATCAATCACCTTTTTGTGTGAATTGAGGCTCGTCAAACATTACCATGAAGTCCGAATAAATTTGATTAATATTATTTTCCCATCATACCTATACACTGAATGGAAGAAAACACACAGGAGATATATCTTTCTCTGTTTATCTCTATCTGCCTAACAACCACCTATGCGCCTATTCATCCATCCACCTACTCCGTTCATCTAGCATTAAAAGATCATCCTTCGCCACCATTCTTGGGCCATTCGTCCATCCATTTTGATAAGGGGGGGGGGGGGGGGGGGGGGGGGGGGGGGGGAGGGGGGGGGGGGGGGGGGGGGGGGGGTGGGGGGGGGTAGGGGGGTGGGGGTTTTTTTAGGTGGGGGGGGTGGGGGGGGGGGGGGGGGGGGGGGTTGGGGGGTTTTTTTTTGTATCCCTTAACGGGATAACGCGATTTTGCTAATCCTTAACCAATCGAAAAAAATAATCAAAATTATTTTTTGTATTTTTGTTACTGGCATGGGATAATGCCAAAATACACTTCTAGTGCACCAGTTGTATTTTTGATTATCCATTGTTGTTCAGGGCATTATATCCTACGAATCAGTCTCCAGTAAGGTTATCTGAAGCAGAGAGCACAAATTATATAAACCTTCACGCCAAACAAAAGATTCTAGATAACGCTTGCACGCTAAACACAAGAATCTTGATAATTTGCGCACTCCGTCTTCTGGTGACTTCAGACCAAACCTCTAGAAACACGGCGAATGATTCGTAAAATACAAAGCTCTGACAACAATTGGGGGGATAATCAAATACAACAGAATTTATCAACCATGTCATCAAGCATCGTTAAGGGTGGTTGACAAGTTATCCTAATGTTGAATTGCGTGCTTGAGTGACGTTTCAATCACCCAGTTTCTGGACCTCTAATACCTTTTTTTTTTCAATTCAAATGAAACCTATGGAGTTGATAAAGGAGTTTCTGATCAAATTGAAAAACCGAACTTTTTCAAATTGGAATTGTATCTGTACCTCTCACTTGAAAACATATTTTTTAAAAATCATTTAACCAAAAAATACTAGTATATCACCAAATATGGTATTCTATATGAAACGTAAACTTTGTTTATTAGTCGATAATTTTTTTTCGAACAGTTTATCATTCATTCATGATTAATGATGACATTGAAAACCATGTTTTCAATATTTCAAAAACTTAGTTTTCAAGTAAAACCGCCGGTCGGTTTATTGAATTGAAACAAACCTGATTTTTATCACTTTATCAAAGTTTTTCAACTCGGAATATGAAAAAAATGGGTTTAGGCTTCCCACTTGAAATCGATATTTTGTGAGTTTAATAATTACCAGTTCTTTTTGGTGATTTAGAAATATAAAAAAAACAACCCAATCTAACCTAACCATAGAAATTTTTATCGGAAACGTAACCTTTAAACAAATTTACATTTGAAAACTTAAAAGATATATCATTTTATAGCTAGCAAATAAAAATTTTAAAATCTCGCAAATACCAAAATGGCATTTAAAACCTTGTACTCAGTTCAAATGATCACTGAAAACTCAGATTATAACTTGAAGAACATTAGGGTTTTATGATGACAACTTTTCATTAAATATTCATATCTTTTTTTATAAAACACAAAAAATTCACCTAAAACTAAATTGTTCCAGTTGAAAAAAAGCTTTCTGATAATCTTACGAATTTCAAGAAAAAAATAATTAAAAATTAATTATGACCAAAAATAGTGTAACGAAGTCATGAGATTTAGCCTGCCTATATGGCAATAAATATATAACCTACACTGTAAAAAAATTACAGTGCAATTTACAGGAAAATACTGTAAAAACTTCCCAAAACTTACAGTAATTTGGCTGTAATTGGAAATACAGGAACAAATGTAAATTTATGTACCAATTTTCCCAGCCTATAATGAACAAAACTAAAGTGAAGATTTTATCGAAATTAATGAGTACAACATCATTATTCACAACTATGATTTTCAATTATACCATAATTGACTCAGATTTCGATATTATTTTTTGTGTAATCATGAAAAAATCACTAGAACAAAGATAGTAACCTAAATGCACAATTCCCGAAATTTGAGATGAATCATTTTTTGGTTTTTCGTTTGATGCAGTAAACATTTATGTGTAGTATTACGTCCCATAGGATACCATGTATCACAAAAATGCCGGATCCGGAATTTTAAAACAAAAGTTGTGATTTTCTAATGAAGGAATTCGATTTAAGCTTAGCAATTTCACACAGTGATTAGTATATGGACAAGCATTATGTACATGCAAAAAACACGATTTTTTTGGAAATTGAGGGCGCCCTCCTGAGGAAATCTCTGAGTCGGCCTTTAAGTATACTAAAATATACAGGGAAAAATACTGTAAATTTTACAGGAAAATCCAGCGGCAATTCTGCCAACAAAAACCCCGTAAAATATAGCTTTTACAGGTTTTCATTCAAATTTACTGCATATTTTACAGTTTGATGTAATACATTATACAACAAACTGTAACTTTTGCAGTATATGCACTGTAAAAAATTGTGGATAGGCCTACTAAGTTGGGGTGTTCGTTAGTGCTTTTTTATTCTCCACATATTCACATAATAGCTCACCAAATATATATGTTTTTAAGCGTTTTGATTAAATTAATATTTACAATATACTGTAAATTTTACGGTAATTTGTTGGCAGAATTGCTGCCACTGCCAGTATTTTACTGTAAATTTACAGTATTTTTTACAGTGTACTGTTGCCACGTAGAGACCCGCACCCATCGAACAGTGGCGTAAAAAAAAAAAAAAAAAAAAATTTCTGCACATGTGTCAATACATATAAAACAACATATGCCTATACTATTATACTATACTAACAAATTTTAATGTATGCTAATTGGCGGATTTAGGGGCGCATAAGGTACCGGTCGCATTGTAGATGTATAAGGTGTAGAAGGTTCGTCTCGACCCTGCGGGTCTCGACGAACAGCGCACAAACTGATGCCCAGACCCAATTATCTAACATAATTCACTTAGCTACGTCAATTATCCTTTACATAACCTGCAAGTGGCTAGCTTAAAATTCATGTATTAAAGACACAACAGTACCTTTTATCAGATTCTGTAATTTCTATACGTGCGAGCAAAATTCCAACTTGAGATCAAAAAGCCTTTCCTGGTAAATATCTCAGATTTTAAGCGCGATATTGTACACCATGATCAAT
This sequence comes from Ophioderma brevispina, assembly GCA_023653785.1. NCBI lineage: Eukaryota > Metazoa > Echinodermata > Ophiuroidea > Amphilepidida > Ophiodermatidae > Ophioderma > Ophioderma brevispina. The sequence continues at coordinate 3,481 of JAMKCH010026271.1, forward strand.
ACCGTTTGTCCTCAAACACAAACATTACTGATCTCAGTATTCTGTATCGGTGTAAACCACAATCAGCTGTTTAGTGTAGATTTTGAGATGCCATCGCTGTATGTCTATTTACAGGAGACGGTATGAAAAATTTCCACAAAATTTAATTTTTCACCATTTGGTTGTTTGTTTCTACATTTTAACAGTTATATGGATTTGTACACACTTATCCCTGATTTATAAGTTAAAACATTGCATTTCCATATTTTTCTATTCTCTCGCATTATCGCTGCTAATCCCTTTAAATCCCTAAATGCAATTTTTCCCACTTTTCAAAAATCACGGAGCGGACCCTTTGCCTTGTGTTTGGGGTGAAATTGCTCTTATATACGATTGCGCCACCTCCCTTTTTTGCCGTGATCGTCAGGTTGGTAGTCATTTTCCATCTAGGGACTTAAGGGATATATATGGCGTGTGCTGTTTGTAGTCCACTCAATATACGGTATGACTTGGACAAAATTGCTACAAAAGGTTTCTGCTGAACTTGTGTACATGTTAATAAAGAGGTAGAAAAAAAAAAAAGCAAAGTTATTGCAAGGCTGCTAATTTGCATAAAACGTACGTGCCAATTTTTGCCATATTTGGTATTATACAACATATTAAAAAGGACATAACCCGATTCGATTTTTAAGTATATAAGTTTTCCTCTGATTTAGAATGGCCTTACGCCAACCCCATATGTAAAGTTTTGCAGCCGATATTTCAACCCGTTTTCAATTTAGAGCCTAAAAAGCATGATTTTAGCCCTTGTGTTAAAATTAATCGGTCACCAAAATGGGGTCATTTTCGCTCATAACTTCCAAACCAAAACATCCTTAGCCCTAAAGGCTTCACAGTGTAAATGCGAACAAAATAGTAACTTCTTCAGACACCAAAATTTGACCACTTCCGGTAAAGGATCTGGGGATTATGGGGAGATTCTATTACCGATATTCATGCCATGGCCCTTTAACTTTAAGGTCTTTGGAGCTTTTGGCAAATATAGGACCCGACGGGTTTCTTTTTGGTCTTGAAAGTCTCCACTCGTTGAGTTGGGGTACCGTGTGTAGTGGCAGAGAGGTGATTCTCTCCATCAATGACGGCATGTTCCATTCTGTCCTTTGGAATAGATTTCGGCACTCTGATCTGACAGCATTCTCAAAATGATGCTTTGTAGTAGATATTGTGGCACATACAACATTAGCTCGTTGAGCTGTCCCCCGTTTAGCCGTGCACCCTCCCCCGGATCCTCCGACTTGCAAGGTTGTATTCTAATGGTCTAGAAACCAGGAAAATGTGGTGCCTTTGAAAAAAATGGGATGCATAGCCCGATGACGTCATTTTGATGACGTCATCAAATTTTTGGAGAAAAATATGTTAATTTTCATCTTTTTTTTCTTGGCATATTCGGATTAGCCCAATAAAACATTTTGTTCTTTTATCTTCACCTCAGTCGCAAATATTATTTCGTTTCATTTTACTATCAGTTTAAAATAGATATTTTCTAAATTTAACCTTTTTAATTTTTTTCAATTTCTGATTACTGGTTTTTTTTGGGCATGAAAAAGTAGAGCTATTTTCTCTGACAAACAGACTCTGCAACCATTTAACCCATCTTTTAACTATTTTATATGCATTGGATGTACGGACAAGAATCTGAATGTTTATTCAATAATTTTTAGTAGAGCATACGGCGAAACAAGATGACGTCATCATCGATTGACCTTTGGGTTGAAAAAAATTCGAAATATTTTTTTTTTACCTTAATACGTTAGCTGACCTTGCCATCTTTAATTTCAAATCAATTGGAACTATAAACACAATAAGCCCCAAAACTGATCATTTTTACATTGAGCCCCTATGTAAACTCCCCAAATAAAATGCCATTTTCTAAAATTGTGATTCAATGGACGATGAGTTTAGAAAGGCAGGACACAGGGTGGTAACCATCTATTAAAGCGTTATATGCACCCGATGCTATGATTTTGATACCTGGGAATAGAGATAGGATCCTCTTCTTTCCATTGATATCAAAATAGTACCAAACATACCTAGTGTGGCGTCACAATGACGTCATAAAGTCGTGAGCCGGCCAAAATGGCCATTTTCGACAGACAATTTTCGAAAAATCCATTTTTGCGCTAAAAAGAGGTAGGAATGTCGGATTTTCAGCAAGTTTCAGCACTAATGAGACAATTGACTAGTTTTACAGAAACAGTAAACATTCCTTCGGTGTGCGCTTAATGACAAAAGCGTTCATAAAAAGCTTCCAGGTAATTGTGTTCTCATTCTTTCTGGTAATTTTATCGAAACAAAATGTGAAGTAGCCCTTGCCCGAGGGGTTAAGGTATGCCGCCAAATGTCGACGGAAGGGTAAGGGTGGTGGGTTGTCTAACAAGATGAGTTTATGCTAAATTTGAATCGATTCCTTTCCCACAGTATGGCTCTAAAACTCTATGTTTATGTAAAATGTAACCAATTGCATCAATTAGAACTGAAAACCGCATGAAAATTTCCGATATCTCTAAACTTTATTAGCGCAAAATGGGAATTTTTCTACTTTTTATAAAAAATTACCAATTTGCAAACTCGCGAACTTTGTGACGTCATTGTGACGTGATACTAGGTATGTTGGTACGTTCATTAAAAAAAGCTTCTAGGTGGTAATCATTCCCTCATCCTTTTCTGGTATTTTAGCGAAAACAAATGCGAAGGTAGCACCTCACCGGGGTTAGGATATGCCGTCGAAGTTGAAGGGTATTAAGAGGCGGTAGTTGCATGCACCCAAAGATCTTTTTGGTACTTTTTTATAAATATTATGCCAAATTATGCTCCTAAAAGTTTGTTTCTGTAAGAACTAGTCAATTGTCATATTTTAGTGCTGAAAACGATGGACAATCTGACTTCCTACCTCTTTTTGGACCGCAAAAAGGGATTGGATTTTTTCGAAAAATTTTCCGTGGAAATGTAATTGCCGGCTCACGGACTTTATGAAGTCATTTTGACGCCACCACTAAGTATGTTGGGACTTATTTGGTACTTATTTGGTATCAATGGAAAGAAGAGGATTATAGCTATTCACTGTTATCAACATCATAAGCATCGGGGGCGTTATAACGAATTCTCAAGGGGGTAACCACCCTGTGTCCTGCCTTTCTAAAACGCATAGTCAATTGAAATCACAATTTTAAGAAAATGGCATTTTAATTGGGGATTTCACATAGGGCTCAATGTAAAAATAGATAGGTTTTGGCTTATTACTCAACTCTGAAGTGGGTTAAAGGTTCAAATATGCTTTGAAATTAAAGATGGCAAGGTCAGCTAATATATTAAGGTAAAAAAAATATTTCGAATTTCTTTACCCCCAAAGGTCAATCTTGATGACGTCATAATTTTTCGTTCATATGCTCTACTAAAAGTATATTTTGGAAATAGAACATTCATATTCTTGCTCAGTACATCGCCGTTAAACTTTCTGTTTTGTACATAAGTCAATAGGGAAAATATATTTAAAACTGATATAAAAATAAAACGAAATACTATTTGCGAATGAGTTGAAGACAAATAACAAATATGTTTCTGGGCTATCCGAATATGCAAGAAATAAATAATTGAAAATTTACATATTTTTTCTCCAAAATTTGATGACGTCATCAAAATGACGTCATCGGGGCTATGCATCCCAACTTTTTTTTTTTAAAGGGTACTCATTTTCTGGTTTGATAGACCAGAAGAATACAACCATGGTCAGATCGGAGGTCCTGGGGGATTCCCGTAACGGTAACAGCGCACGGAGTCTCTCCTTTTAGAGCTTGCGTAGTCAAGGTCTGTGATATGCTTACTTTGGTGAGTCTAGATGATGCCCCCTTTTTGTCACAAGATAGCAGTAAAAATTATCCACTTTTTTGAAACACCCAATTGAACACCCAAATTCACAATTTCGCGGCCTACGTGCAAATTTTCGTTTAAAATTATAAGTCTTCACGGCGAGCATTAATAATTTCATGGCGAGTTTGAACTCTGGAAAGAGGAACTTCCTATTTTACTTACCCCCCCCCCCCCCCACCCCCCCCCCCCCCCCCCCCCCCCCCCCCCCCCCCCCCCCCCCCCCTCCTTAAAGTTTCATACTGGATGACCCCAATTTTTGTATTGCAGCTTATGTACCGAATTACTCCATATTTTTTTGGGTACATTTTATCTAAAAGGGACCCTATTTTTGCACCTGGCCGTGGCACATATACCCATCACTTCACTAGTTGACCCAATTTGTTTTTTGAATTGAATACTCTCTTTCTAAATAAAGATCTTCCCATCCCCGATTGTAGTCTGGCAAATCATCTAGAATGCAAATTATCTTTTTTGCGGGAAAACTCCGGCCATCTTGAATATAATACCATCATTTTCCTACATAATCAATTGCCAAGTGCTACACATCTCGCAGCATCGCCATTCTAAAACATGTTCATACTAAACAGAAATCTGAAATCTCCCTAAACAGGCCTTTTATGGAGCCTTATACCTTCATCGAAATAATGACGTATACGTCCACGTAGGATAACGCAAATTAGCATGTCTTGTCAGGCTTCCCTTTTTCTACCTTTTTATATTTTGGGAGATCTTTTACTTCTAGTTACAGCAAAAACCTTCTGTAGCAATTTTGTCCAGGTCTACCTAGGATTTTTACTAGATGAGTGCCAGTGTGTTAGTGCAATTGCACATGGATGAGTGGTTGGTTAAATTGGGTTTCGTTATTACCTTACACCCTACCGTTTGCAAATCTCGCAGTCACTCCAATTCTTGAAGTTTCCGTTGCAATCTTTAAGTCTAAAGTAACAATTAAATTTTGGCGCCAGAAGTGGGCATCAAACCAACGACCTTAGATTACAAGACGAGCACGCACTCGAGCCGGCAGAAGATTTTTTTTTTTGTAATACTTACTACATTGCCGGAAACAAACTTGATTGATGAGGTTACCTTGTTGGCCCCTAGCCCCTTCTTATGTGTTTGCCTGTATTCGGTTCTGCCTAGCAAAACCACTACGTTAGGATTCTCCCAATTCCCAATTTAACAGATTCAAAGGAGACAAGTAAAACATTTCTTTGAAGTCAGACAAGAACTCACAGGGTCATCTCAGTTTAGAATCATTAGTTGAAGTGTAATTGAAAGAACATTGAGGAAAAAGATAAAAACGTGTCGATATATAGACTACATGCAAGGTGGAAACAAATAAAAGGTGCATCAACCTGCTGCAAACCATAAATAAGGGTCACCTAGGAGACACATGCAGTATAACGCTTTGGTATTAAATACACGTCAAACAGATATCAACTATTGGATTGCTTTAACATTTACACGCGTCCGGCGATGCCACCACAAGAGTTATACCAATAGCAGATAGGGGGGGAAGGGATATAATACACGGGGATTGCGTTAATCCATTGGACACCATAAACTTGCTAACAGATGGCAGTACTAGCTTGGCACTCAAGACTATGGGGCGTAGACCCAAATACCAAGATGCATAACAAATTCTAGTAGTCCCTTCAAAGGGAATAAGACCAAAACCACGGTGTAAAATGATTGATAAATTTTAACATGAACATAAACCGTCTGTTGCCCCAAATAAAACTTGCACATTTTTTACACAGAATAAAATGTCACATCAAGTTCTCTTTCATAATATCAGTGACCAATGGATATGTATAGACCGGTATGCGGAGCCATTGTATAGAAGGTGTTATCACCTCCACGATTCGGGTTGATAACAAAATACCCGTCCTCTTTCCAATAACTAACCAGTTTACATTTCTGATATAGGTCGTTGACCTAAGTTTTCTTCTGAAGACCCGCGGTAAATTGAATACAAATATGAAGTGAAGCAATAAGTTACGGATTTTAATCTGCACAAAGTTGTTAGCTCAATCGCACTATGGAGTAGGAGGAGAGGAGAGACGGAGAAAGCTCTTCCCTGATTGCATTAGCAACGCCGATTATCCCAATTATTCACTTGGCAAATCATGGTAAAAGCATTATAGACCAACAAAGGCCGCATCCAGAGGGAGTACTCTTTCATGTTCCATGATCATCGCCGCGACATGAAGCTGGGCACGCGAAGTTGAACAAGATATGACCTGTGCAGCAGAAAGAAAGGTATATCCCCGATGCGCAGTGGTGTTTACATGTGGAGACGAAAACCAAAGACACTGAGAGGAGTACAGCCGAAATTCTGAGTATTTCAGTCCAAAAAAAATCGGAGATAAGCATGTTCCTAAGAGGAGTATATTGATTTAGTTTAAAAACTTGGATGTTTTGCAACGCCGTATTTCTTAAAGTATGATATTTGGAGACGACATCCTAACTTGAAATGGGAAGAAAAATGCCGATCTAAACAATGACACCAACTTTGACAGTGCCCGGAGTTGCCTGTTTTCTCAATTTGGGTCCCGGAAGTTGGTTCATATTTATCATAGAATTGTATGTTAGTAAGCAGATAATGGTAAAAAATTGTGCCTTTGTTCTAAAGCATCAAATTGGAGAGAGGATATGAAATTAAGGGGAAAAACAATTGTCCGGACCACCTGCACAGGTCAAGCTCAAGGTCGCCTAGAGGTCACAAAAGGTAAATATAGGTCAAAATACATTAAGGCATGCAGAATAAGGTTGCATAATCATAAACACCTCATTAAAAATTTTCATGGATCTATTTGTACATACAGTTATCGACTAATCAAAAGACGGGTCTTTCAATTTTAAAGGACACGAAATTTTATGAGTATTACAAATTGATAAATTTGCGATTTTGGTTGTAGATTATCAACCGGGGACATTTCGCTAGGTTTTTGAACAAAAGAAAAGAAAACACAACACTAAGTTTTGAACTCACCTGCTGTCCTGAGCGCCCCCATAAACAAGGATACTCGGATATCTGTCAGGCACAAAAAAAATACAAAAGCATATTATTCCATAAGATGGCTTTTACGGCTTATTGGTCCCTCCAGGTTTTGATTTACTTATTGGTAAATTTTTTTAAAATTGGGAGGGGGCATATTTTGCAGGAAATGTTCTCTTATCTCTTTAAGCTTAATTCATTAACATAACCATGAACATTTCCTTGAAGAGATACAGGGACACAGCTCACTGGGGATACAATTCGGTGAATTGTTTGAAAAGAAACTACAAGTCATATAACATTTTACTCCCAAAAGCCACCAAATGGAACAATCGGATTTATATATGATCTTGATTAAACTGAATTTATTCATCTGTAATTTCCTAAAAACATGAATACTATGCAAATTTAGAATTTTGATTAGGCCTACATTGCAAATAACAACGTACTACCAGATCAATGTTAAGGCTGGAATGCATGTGCATCAACAATGCCATGCGATTGTACCATTGCAATGCTTGGTAAAATATGGCGCTGGGCGTCCATTTTTAAAATACTTTGTAACACGGATCCATGTGCTTAAAAAATGATTTTCTCTGAAGTCTCATGTATTTCACAAAAATGTGCCAACTTCGGGAACAAATTGAAAAAACGGGACAACTTCGGACACTGGAAGTTTGTGCCATTGTGAGATACGGCATTTTCTTCCCAATTCAACTTAGATTTTGCTCAAATATACTTTAAGAAATACGGCGCCTACAAAACATTCAAGTGTTTTAAAAGCCGAAAAGTACGAGTTATGACGGAAAAATAGATAGAAATGGGAAGATCTCCCCAGATGATAGAGTGTTGCCATATACACCGCATTTAAACTTCCAGGTACCTCATCTTCGGAAAATGAATTTCGTCCACTTCTAATTAAAGGACAACAAATGATCTGAATGATCTTGTTACTTGAAGATAATTGACGGTGACGTGGTTTCACATGTCTACAAAAAAAATAATCAATACTCCGTATTTAAGTGTAAAAATTTATGCCAAGTTTCATGTTTTTATAAGAAATGCACAATTCTTTACAATATATGGTCGCTATCTGCTAACTATGTAATCGATGCAATGTGGCACACGCTATCAGCATCAGATCGATCTCGTGTTGTATTGTTCCAATACAATAGGTTTACGACACTGTTTTACGAGGGCGGCGATGATCATCGGACAAAGGGATTTGCGAAGAGCTTTCTCCTCTCTCCTACCTCCATGTCAAAGCTTGCCCAGAAAACATTCTGGCCTGATGTTTGTTTGTCGTTCTTCCTTTTCGAATAATGATGAAAAAACATGGGACATGTTAATTGAACACGCACTACCGAAGCACAAGATTTATTTATTTGCGAATGCGGATAAGTATTTGCGTTTACGTCATTAAAAAAGATTTCGTCTAAAAAAGGAGAGGTGGTCACACCTGAGGTTTTTAAACCGCGAGCCAATATAACAATGGTCCTGCACCCCCAGATGAAAAGGGATCTGAAGTGTTTTTCTACACCGCATACCGAGCCGGTAATTGAATATCTTTAGCTCCATTGTTTGCGGAAGTCTAGCGTATCTATTGGTCACTGATATTGGGGAAAATAAATTAAACTGACATTTTATTCATTTTCAAGAAAATGTGCCGGTTTTATTTGCGGCAACAGACGGTTATATGATTTTAATTATTTATTATGAATTTACACTTGATTTCCCCCTAGCCCTCGGTGGGGACCACAAAACAACAGCATAGAAGGACATGCCCATAGCCTAGCAGTGCGTGCACAAGAAACACTAAAAAAGGATTTATACTTAAGAATTAACTTTCTTTTTAGTACTGTATGGCGTCCGTGGAATCTATCCTTCTCATCAAATACACCGTTACTGTGTGAAAATATCAGTAAAGGACTAAGAGATATCAACCAGAACAGAGAAATCACAGATACAAAAAAAACATTGGCAAGTTATGATCCCCTCCTTAATGAATTTCAGTGTTTATAAAATCAAAAGTTGGAAGTATCTACCCCTACAAATGAAATATTTTATTATTTAAGCTATGAAGCACTTAAAAAGTGGCGCGAGTTTTAGGACACCCTCTAGATTAAAATATTCTTCAAAATACCACTTGATTTTTTAGTTTAATTTTTAAAACAAAATCCATACCCATGTCTTTCTGCATACTAATATTGCCTTAATACCACCGGTTTGACACTCTAACCAAGTAGCAACCAAATTAGTCAACTTATAACATGAGGTCATACTGGTATCAAGTATATGAATGCCTTTCCACCCACAAATACAATAAGATACTCTTATTTAGAGCAAAATCAGGCATACCAAATTTGGAAATAAATGACCTATTACGGCTTTAAAATGTGTTATTTTCTTTAGGGCCCAATGGAAACTTGCAATCGTTCCGGAAATCGATTCTTTTTAAATTAAATTAATGAACATAATTGCTTAATTTTTAATGAATGATAAAATTGCATTATGTTATGTCGATGAACGAGTTATAAGTGACTCTTTTTTATCATTATAAAAAACCCATTAACTTATTAATGAATTCTTTTTGATCTTGCGATATCACATTATATGCCTATCTTTTATTAAATGAGCCTTGTATTCTGCCTTCCGCTTTTTAAGCAGACAACGTCAAACTCCAATGAAAGTACGACATGAAACACAGTAATTTAAAATACGGTATCCAATTCAGTTCAGGGTATTCACCATTAACAAATAATCCTATAACAGAAGATGAAGCAAAAGTGTGTTGACACAAGTGGAAGCAGGGCATCGAAAGTTATGGCCACCCCGAAAAAAAAGTGGCTTAATAATAAAGTGGTTGCAGAAGATAGGAGAAAGCGACAATGACTATGGACACAAAAAGGTGCCTAAACAACACAAGAAAGTGAGACATAACACTATGTGTTGAGCAGTGGGTCTAAATGAGCTTGGGAACCCCACAAACGTTTTTAACAAGTGAGGATTAAACCCATTACTTATAAACGAACTGAGATCTGTCGGAAATAATGAACCACTCGAAGGCTACCCCACGAATCAATGTAATGATTAAGATTTTTGGAAGAATAGGTCTTATATAGGGTCAATTGTCTTTTTTTCTTCGGAGAGGTCCAGGAACACACCAAGAGTATGGCATTTACTGCCCAAGTTAGAAACCAATTGTGTCATATGCTTCCAATCGTGCTATATAAGAGGAAAATTTGGGCGAAAAACCCCCCGAATTGGGAATTATGTAGGAAGTCATAAACTACAATGAAACATACAATCTTTAATGGATAATACGTTCGAGAATTTTTGAAAACACACAGGAAGACTGAAGAGGCCAATAATTTCTAGATTTTTATACGTGGAGTAACCTTATCTTTGCAGTTTTTAGTTTGTTTGGAACAGAGCAGTGCGTAAAGGAAATAGAAGACACATATTGAAGGTGACCCTAATTTTCCTGATTATTTGAGATTTTGCACAGTTGCATTGGTAATTGACTATGAAACACTCTCATGGGGGACACTCAGTTCTTTCCACCGGCATGCATAGATACTGCCAAAATTACACGAGCGTAGACCAAAAAATGCCAGGATAAACAAACGAGAATGACCTCTGACATGGCTATGGGCCAAGACCATTTCTGCTGTAGGGTAATGGGGTTTTCTAGCGGGGCGCTATAAAACTGAATTAAACGAACTGCATATCTCTCGGAGACCTAGATTCGGAAGCACCCGATAGGTACGACCGAATTCCAATATGATTAAGGCTTTTTCAGAGAGAAAGAATACTGTGGTTCTAGGGTGTAAAGGCCTTCGCCAGAGGTCAAAGAAACACACCGAGAGTATGGCTTTAGGCCCAAGTGGACAACAACAATGTGTCATATGCTTGCTTAAGTGGCGTTAGTGCTGCAGCACAAACCCTTTTAGGAGGAGTGTCTACCGGGGGCCGGAAGATAACATTTTGTATCATAGCTTAAAAATTGACCGTAGGGAGTGGAGTTCAGAAAACATGTGATGACAAAATTAAAAGTGGTGGCACTTGAATTACGACGCCATTTTCCAAATGTAAGTCATGCTTAAAGGCCAAAAAAACCGAAGAAAACAGTTTGGTGTAAAAATGTTGTTCTCTAGGTCAAGGAGTTCAATAAAATTTCCCAAACCTATAAAATGTTGAATGTGCCAATATTTTCCAGATGGGGGACATTTTATTGGCACAAACCTTAAATTTCTTATTATATCGCCTATGAAGATGATTGTGGTGTCAAATTAAAACAATTTCTGGTGTCAAGTGGAGTTCAAGAACACTAATTTAAAACTGTAGGTAAATCCAAAAGTAATGAAGTTTTCATACGTCACTATTTTCCCAAAATGGTCAATAGTAGAAAAAGGAAAAATCCTTTATATCTCATGATATTACAGCACTATAGGATGAACGATTTTTTGTTGGACAAAGTGGCTGTTTTATAGGTCAAGTATTGCCAACAGCCCTATTCTCAAAAACTGTCAGATCAGTCGTGAGTCATGTTTCAGGACTACCAAATTGTGACACCCAAAATGTGACAACTTGACTACTCTCTATGTATTCACCCAAAACATTATATATGGCATTCACATGGGAATTTTGATATTAGGCCTGGATTATTTTAATAGAAACCCATTATTTGTTTGTGTTTCAGATTAGGTCAAAGAGTAAAATGGCCCCGAATTTCGAACATTTAAATGGTAATGGTCACGTGCGCAACTATTGGTAGTCAATGCTTGGGAGTTTTCGTTTCATAGGGGGAATGAAAGCGCAGTTAGGAATTCTAGGAGGAGTTACCGAGGGAGTCTGTGTGTTCGTATTAATTATCAAGCATTCGGGTTAATAATTTTACCACTTTGCCGCATTTAAGCCTGACATTGCAATAATTAACACTATGGGTTACTTGGATTGAAAATATTGGGTTATCTTGGAAAAAAGTGACAAATGCAAAAAAAACATTTGATATCATCTAACAGTTTTTTAGAATAGTCTTATTGAACTCCTTGCCAACGAAAACACTAATTTTGACACAAAAATAATCTTTCATCTAATTACGGTTCTCATTTGACGGACTGTCGGCCATCTTGAAAAAAAATACCCGTGTATATAAATTTCAGGACGAGCAATTCTGGCAATTGTATAGTGAAACTCTTGACCCAGACAACATACATTCAGACACTAAGACACTAGTAGTGTTATACCTTTAAATGGCGGCATTTTGCAAAAATGTGGTTATGCAAATTGCCATCACTTTAATTTTTGTCATCACGTGTTTTCGTGAACTACACAACCATTGAATTTAGCTATGATTGCAAATGTTATATTCCGGCCATGCGGTGGTAGAAATCTAAGGCCCTTTTTCACCTGATGCTGCAGCACTAGTTACTTAAAAGGAACGATTGACGAAAACCCGGAATTGGGAATCATGTAGGAGGTCATAACGAGAAATGAATGCATACTATCGTTTAAAGACTAATCGTTCAAGAATTTTTGAAAATACAGGAAGAACTGAAATCGGCCGATAATTTCTAAGATTATGCCGATCACCGTTTTTATAAATTGGAGTAAAACCCTTTGAAGTTTTTTTTAGTTTGGTTGGAAAAGAAGGCTAAATTAAATATGGAAGCAAGTGCTGGGGCAATTTTTGCACTAACATGTTTTATAATGTAGGGTTTGGTACCAAATTTCAGGATTTACAAATCGTGCTTAGTTTCGGCGGTGCCCGTTGAAGAAGAAAAAAAGTGAATTATTGGGTGAGAGGGCGTGTTGAAGAAATGTTAAGTAAGATTGATTGATTGTAACGGGAAAGATTGGGGACCAATATTGACAAAGTACTCTTTAAAATGTTTGGAGTTATTTTTGCTCTTTGCAGAATAGTAATATTTAAACCATCGTCTTACCAAGGGGGGGGGTGGTAACACCCACCCCCGGCTCCCGGACTTCCACTCCGGTGCGCTTAAAAAACGCTAAAAAAAAATTTAAAAGCTTCTAGGTAATCGTCTCTCATCCTTTCCGGTCATTTTAGCGAAAAAATGTGAAGGGAGCACCTTCACGGGGTTAGGGTATGCCGTCAAAGTGAAAGGGTAAGGGGGGGGTAGTTGCCACCAAGGATATTTTATGGTGGATTTTCGAAAAATCTTATGCCACCCGTCCGTATGGCTCTAAAATCTGATTTATGTAAAACTAGCCAATTGCCATCATTTAGAGCTGTATACCGCATTGCCAAATCAGATAATTCCTACGTTTTTTAGCCGAAAATTGGATTTGTCGCCTATTTTTATGAAAATGCCAATTGCCGAACTGCGAGGAACTTGATGACGTCATTGTGACGCCATCCTAGGATGTTGGTACTTATTTGGGTTTTGGTTATCAATGGAAAGAGGAGGGACCATAGCTATCCACTGGTATTAAAATCATAAGCATCGGGTGTGCTTTATAAAAAATTCTCGAGGGGGGATGGTAACAACCCCCCCCCTTGGTAAACCGTGTTAAAAATAAAGGCTTGGTAAGACGAGGGTTAAAAGCTGTTGTAGTGGAAACTTTGCGATATGTCGTGAATTTATTTAATTTTCTTCAGAAGATAAGCAAGGTATACTTTTATACAGTTTCTCATTCCTGTGAAGCGATTGGAGATAATAGGTGTGATCCATAGTTATCAAATTCAGGGCAAAAAGTGCCCAACCAATAAGGTTCAAAATGAGTGTGAAAATTTCTTATTTATGGAGATTTTGAAAACTATACATTTTCTGAAAGCTTATGGTCTACTGAGTCTAAAAAATCCCAATGTTGGCATTTTTTTTATATGTTTGTAGGGCGGCATATTGAATTCAATGGCCCGCCAATTTCACCATTTTTCTACATAATTCTTGGTTCTCTTTTACTTAAAGAAGTGTATTTTTGTGGCCAAAACTCAACATGGTATTATTCCTACAAAGTTCATTCACATGGCTATTAAAGTAATTGGACTGCCGCCATTTTATTTTCAAAATGGGCCCGCCATTATAACATTAGGTCAGTTCAGCTAAGCTGGTTTAATCATCGAGCCTCAACTTGTTATAGATCGTTTTTTATGGCTAGGATGAAAGTAATGTCTTTTTTTAAAGATAATTACAGATGGGTTGGGTTTGCCGAACATCTTTACTTTTAAAATTGGCGCCCACTACAGCAATATGTATGGACTCAGTTGCAGGCTTTCAAACTTCGACAATTTTAGGCGGTGCGTTCTCCCATCCATTGTGATTTGCAGAATGTTATACAATGTTAGTCAAAAGTGTTGATAAGACCTGCAGTGGCGTGTTTTCCCACACCTCTGGAACATGGTCGTGGGAGCTGTAATCATCACCGCCACCTTAGCCATGAGATGTGATTGGTATCTTTATCTGCGATCGGGAAGGGGACCTCTGAGTTATTATCTTTTTGGGTCGTAGGCATCCGTCCGGCTCGGGAAGATTATGAATTCCGTTCTGGATGCACAGGTTAGGATTATATAGTAACAAGCAGATGAGGGAATCAAATGACAGTCTCTCCTCAACACCAGACACGAGCGGAGGTATCACTGCGAACGAAAGGCACCGATTCTCGATCAGAATACTTTTGGGACGAGCCGTCGGACTGCGTCAAATAAAGCTTTGGTAGATCATGAGAAAGAAGGGTCCCATTGCTAGTGTTTATGTTGACTCATCACAACTTGTATTCGGATGGTCTGTGCAATGTGGTTCTTTTTCTAGTTGAGCATTGAGGGAGTGTGGCTTGTAGGTGTAACACAAGCATAACTAATTCACAATACCAGAAGCTGTCATCCTTCATAAGTTTGTCATTGAAGCAGTGCAGATATCCCCTGAATGTGTTCACACTTGTCTGGCGTAGTCAATTTCTAACACCCACCATACCGTCGACTACAGCTATTCTTTGCGATAGGAAAGTGGGGGTCATTGCTGGAGTAGCTGACTGTGCTAACATTTACGGGCATCACCTCAGTCTGCGAAATCTATTTGGTCTGGCAAGTCGTTTGTGAATTCCCCGTGTTAGGTTTCAACCGTTGATTATAGTAGTATGGCAGGCTTTGATTTGTCAATTGTCTTGCCTCGGCTGACGAGAGGAGCGACTAGGGGCAAGGTTCCATCCGATGCTTCTTTAGTCATCCTTAATCAGCCCCAAACTGTTGTTTGCCTTGTGAATTCTTTAGCCCCCGACTGACAGTTCTCTGGAGCTCAGGAAGAATGTTGCCTTGCCTTGGCATTATTGTGAAGATTCCAATGAGAAAGTTGTGCACTTTGCATCATCAGAGTCACCTTGTCATAACCAGTGTATGGACCGATTGGAAACAATGGTTTAGTCAATCTTGGTCACAAGATATGTTGATCTCGATTCCAATCCTTCACGTTTCTCTGGGTTGTTTGGTCTTAAGTCTTTAAGATCATTACATATCTGACATGTACCTCGGCCATAGGTCTCTTTGTATACTTGATTCGGTCCATTGCAAAAACAGTTTGCTCAGTTTCTCCAAGCCTCGAATGGAGTTTCGGTCAGCTGGTCCGCGCGATTTGCTGCTGCGACCAAATAACAGAACACTGTTTCTACTCGGTGAAATTGATTGGAAAGTAGGTTTGTGAAGGTAGTTCATCATAGATTTGAACTGACATTGTTTGATCGCTGTACCATCAGCTTCTGTCCATGCTAGCATCTATACCCGAGAGTTCTCAATAGATGTAACGAGCGGAGCTCTTAATTTTAAAGCAGCCATTACAACATGCAGTTTCTCCTAGTCTTGGAAACAACAAATTGACCCTGCAGGTCAGGTATGGAATCTAACAATTGAACCACTTTATCATAGAGGGAAGGATTCAAGGAAATAAATGACATTTTTGGTGTTTCATGACAATGCCAGCTGCTATTAAACCTTTCTGTGCTTGCACCATGAATGTTATCAGTCATAAAGTGACACTCATGAGTGGTGTCGGGACAGTATTGGTAAGGGGCGCCAACCTGTAGTAGTGTTTAAGGGCTGGTAAGGCTATTCAAATTGTGTAGGGTCACATTGCGTAGACAGTGAGTTTATAGCCCTGCCCAACCGGAGGGGAACTTTTGTTGAGCTCTCCTAATTTTGTTTTTCTGGAAATATTGTTGGCAAAACAACCCATCCAAGGTTCCCTGAGTTGTTTTGTGTCAGTTGGTAAGTAAGATTTCATCAACACAGGTGGTCTTGTTGACACTGGAATCCATTTACGCCATCTTTGTTAGCAGAGTGGTAGCTTTGTGATGTTGGAAAATGGTTTAGGCATAGGAATTAGTGATATGTATAAGGCCACAGCACAGTAAAGGGTGTGTGTTTGTGTGTGCATATGTAATTGAAGTGGTGGCGCATGGCTTCTCCTGGGGCATCGGCCTTCTGGAACACAGCTAGTAAAGTAAGTGAATGGTTGACGTGTGTAGTACCTTCACCATCAGTGGGTATCTTCAGACAAAGTCTGTGTTGTGGTCTATTGCGACAGAGAAAAACAACTATGAACATTTCTTCAGAAATGTGTGGAACATAGAGCCCATGGAAGTGCCTTGTGGTTTCAACAACCGCATCGAGTTGTTCTCTAGGAGCTGGTATGACTAACGACACACAAATAGGTATGTGCCCTAAGGAGATCATCAGCTTCTTGGTTATGTGTCATGGGGACAGTAAGAGCTAACCCAGACCTCCTGAGGGTTTCTCTTTGACGGGGGGGTCCCTGATGAGTTTGGCCGAATATTGCTGATGGGCATATGTCACTTGCATTTCGACTTATAGCCATACATGATATTCTGACATTGAGTGAGAACTGATATCTTCGACTGATTGTCCTTGCTGTGGTTTATAGTTCTGCTCAGTTCCACCATTAACCAGCGCCGAATCAGTGTTGTAAAATAAAGTGGATGGAACATCATCTACGGTGCTGGAAACTTGTATTTACCTGGGTTGTCCTTCAATACTCCTACGTACATGCTGGGCAGATTTGTTCTTTGATTTTGATATATGTGTCATGGTAGTGTGTATACAACCTGTCATGATTCTGCTTTGGTGTGTTCGGGTAGATGTTTGATCTGGAGGTCGTTGGTTCATTGGTGGCGGTATTATTGGGTACGTGGTTATGCTTATTTTTTTATTATATTTATAGTTTGATATTGTTGGCGGTTAGTAGTTAATATTTTAATAGCCATGTCATCCTCGCCATGCTTCTGGTGAGTACAGCAGGACAGCTAGCACGGAGTACAGGACCAGCAGGCTTTTTGTTCTACTATTTTGCCGAACAGAACCGAACAGATTTACGCGAACAGATCTTTTTATACATGACGGTAATTCTGAGAGAGTTTTCCTTTCAGACATTTGTTGGTTGTGAGCTCGCTCTCGGCTTGGTGGTTTTGTTCACTGGCTTCGGTCGCCTCCCAGCCTATATTCACATAGGTTGTATGGATGTCTTCATTGAGATTGGTAGTAGGGAGGCTTTAGGTTGGTATTAGGCTTTTTTGGACTTTCTGGTTTGAATCAAGGAATTACCGACGAGATTAATCAGTTCAAACTAAACATGCGCGTTTTTGAATTGCAATTCACCTGTCGGTTTGCTCTTTGTGGTTGATGCTTCAGATCGTTATAAAAACTGAGATGATATGAGACATCGATTTTTTGCGCGTCGTGCTGCATCATGTGATGGCATTGAGGTGTTCAATCGTGTTTGGAAAGGACGTTCATTTTGAGACAGATGCTTCCACAGCGGACCTGGCACTTGCTGAGAGCTTTACAGCGTTTTCAGCCTTCCTAACCTTTATAAAAACAGCTGCTCTTCTCCGTCAGACCATTGGCAGAAAAAAAATACAAAACCGAAAATCCTTGATGAGTGGTTCGTGTAAGATGGCGTGTGAAAGGGTTCGGGAAAGAGTTGATGGCATCCTCTTTCTCACGCAGTTCCTATGTCGGCCCAGTGCTACCAGAACTGATCCTGTAGGACACCGAATCTTCGCTGCGTTTAGGGGCACGAGATAATTCTGTTTTATGGTTGTGTCACAGAGCAATTTCGATTGCCAAATCGCGTTTTGTATCTTTCAAACATCCCTTATGAGTATTGCTCATAGTCGCATTTGTAACTGACACATTCTATATCTTGTGTACTTAATCGTCCTTCACTGCATCTAACAAAGTCTTGTAGGAACCACTCTTGGTCTTCTCACCTAGGTCCTTGCTGCTGTATCCTTTGGCAGATAAACAACACCGCTTCCAATTGTTGATTCTGGAGTTTTATCAGATACGATAGTGCCTAGCTCTGGTACTTCATCCATGGATCTGCGATCACCGATCAACCTGCAGCAGTAACTAAAATTATTTTTTCACTTAATTTCATATCGGTGGCATACGGAGAATTGCTTAAAATTACAACTTGAGTGGAATAAAAAATCCCCAAGTTGATTGACAACATACACGTTGGTCCAATGGCTGTTTTACACTTGCGTATTGCAATGGTTTGCCAATATGCTAATGATCCTTGCAGACTTGTTATTAGTTGGGAATATGGAGTCGAAATTGGGATAACTGTCCTTCCAATACTAAAGGGCTCTGTAAACAAAATGGTAAGTACGTTTATTAGAGTCTGGCCCAGAAAAATTATGTATAGACACTTATTTACATTGTTATAAGGTGTTTAGAAGTCAAGATATGGAAAACTATAGCGTTTGAAAATGGCAGCCATTTGCAATTCCATTAAATGGCCGCCATAATTGCATTGAACAAAATGCCAAACATGGTTTTACTATTAGTGAACCTTTAACTTTTGAAAAAATGCCAAGATTAGCAATCTCCACAAAAAGCCAACAAAACCATGTATCAATAGAAACAATAGTTAACGGACATTCTATCCCTGATTATATAACCGGCTGGTATTAAGGCGGGTCCGTGTCTACGTAATAAGAGTTGCTTTTATAATTGAAATGGGGGAAAAGATCAATTATTGACCACCCACTCTCACACCACAAATTATTTGATGAGAAAAAACATTGTAAAATTATTAGCTATCAGGTTGCAGAAGATGATGTAACCCTAGTTGGTCGGTCAATAAGAGGGTACATGCGGTTGTTTCTGATTGTGTTAAAATGTTTACATTTGTATACTCTAACAAATCGATATTAAAATCATCGGAGATGAAAACAATTTTTGTTTAGCCGAAATTGTAGTTAAACATGGTCAAGATCGGGTTGTTAGAAAGGAGTTTGATAAAAATGAAATTATTTTGTTTGTTAGGATTATATGTTTCTATGAAATCTGAGATAGGAATGAGGAGTGTCAAAATGGTAAGTTTCCTCGGCAAAGCATAACACATACCTTGACAATAGTGGGGAAACAGATTGTGAACGTATGGGAAGCAACCCCACCTCATTGTCGTCCAATGCGTGGCCATGTGGTGCATGCAAAGAAACGTAATTTTAAATTCCCAATTAAGTTCGAAACATCAGATTTACAAATTCGATAAATAAGATAAATAAAATGTATGATTTTATCAAATTCCAAATAAAATACTGAAAAGAAGTATAAATTTATCAGAAACAAAATCGAATGTTTAACCAAAAATACGTAGTAGAAATGGACACCAGTCCGGAACAGCCACTTCTTTGATAAAAAGGGTATTGTGATGTATAATGCCATAAGGCAGGTGCTTAAATCATCATGTATTAACCTTTACCATAGGTGATTGAAACACAAAAGTAGTTGGCGCTCCCATTTGCATTTGTTATCTTAGATAAATGATTAAACCAAAGTCAATACCATTAACTTCATTGGTTGCTGAATTTTAGTAGAAAGTGTTAGACAAGTGCACATATTTTTGGTGCGTTTGACCCCGTTGCAAAAATGGAACAATATTAAGGATTTAAAAGGTAATGATGACTTTTGACATTCGATTTTTGTCTTACCTATCTCCTTAACTTAGTTAGGTAGGTACAAACTATACCTTATTCCTTTTTAACAAGACGACAACTTTGGTTACCTTTTACAGCAATCGAATCATTTTCATTTTTGACTCCTGTATTATGGATTTACTCCAGCCTGGATTCCGCCCACAATTTCAAGAGGGGCACCCCGCTAAATTTGTCATTTACCTTCAAAGAGACAAATGAAGCTGACGCTGAGAAATGATGAAGTTGGAGTCACGGTCAAGGCCATTGCTTCAGGAGACCCAACTAATGGCTTAGTAAGTGAAAAGTAGGACTAACACTCAAGACAATACACTATAATACAGCATACAGCAATTGCACTATTGATCTATGAATTAGAAAGTTCGTTCTAATTACATTAAAAGCATCGGAGACAGAGCCATTTAATATTATCAAGGATGGAATTCCACAAGAAATAGGCCCATCTCGCAAAATATATTTTCAAGGCAAGTATAGTTTTCTCCAAACAAATGCCCCATTCCAGATTGTTACAACGGATCACTTGACGATGATAGTGTTGGAGTGATGGGTGGGCACACGTGACAACTTACTTAGACACCCTTATTCAATTTGTTGCAGTCCTTCTCCCCATCTGAAAATTTACATGGTCATTTCTGAGAATTCGGTCAAAATTTAGATCTTAACTTCTGTGGACTCTGGCCACCTCTCCACCACCATTTACTATAAGGAGACGATTCCACAGCTATCTCTATACTATCTAGCACCCATCCAAATGTAGAGATCCATCCCTATGTCAATCAAACGTTGGCGTCGTCGTATTGTTGTGATGATGATGACTTTAACTCCAAAACAGAAGACTGATGGATCTTTTTCAAGAATCGGCTATACCCTGAGAAAAAAATTCATCACACCGTTTGTGTCTGATGGCTAAACAAAACGGAAAGTAGTACCATGGACAGAAGTGAAGCTCGCTTCCAATCATCTTTTAAATCAGAGGGGACAACAATGGTCGTAGCCCTCTTGTAAGTAACTATCACCCCAGCAACATTCCAGTGCGGAAACATCTTGTGAGAAAACTTGACATACTTCGCAAGCATCCATCCACTAAGAATATTCAGTGATCCGCCAATAACCGCATACGTCGTGAACCGTACATTAAATATCGCGTTGTAGTGGCCTCTGAACCCCAACCTCTCTTCCTGGTACCTAGGAATGTATCGACCCGAGGTTGCAAAAACCTGTGCTATGTGCTTCACTCCAACTTGAATTACTGGCTCTGAATGGTATTCGTCACCGCATAACTTCAACATTCACCTGCACTTCAAAGAATTTAATCTATGCCATTGTCTGCCAGTATGTCAGAAGCTGTATAGTGGAGAGACAAAAACTTACTCTCCGACTCTGTCCGAGTATTGAAATTGAGATCTATTAGATCTAATCTCCCTGGTAAACCAGTAGCCGCACATTTTAACTCAAGCAAATCACCTATTGATTGAACAGCTAGATCACCGGAATTTGTCCACCCGTGCACGATTGTTGAACTTTTTGTTTAAAACCGCTGTGCTAAGTGTGTAACAATTCAAGTGGAACTCATCTAACGGTGCTGGACACTTGTATGCTACTGTGTTGTGCCTTCAATACTCCTTACGGTACATGCTGGGCAGATTTGTATATCTGTTTCATGGTATCCTGTCATTACTTGTGATTGCGGTTAGACCATGTCCGCCTCCTTTCTTCTTGGTGAGTGCAGGACAGCAGGCTTTGTTCTACCTATTTCCGAACAGATTGTAACATAAGGTAATTCTGAGAGGATTTTTCCTTCAGCCATTTGTGTGGTGAGCTTCGGTTGGTGGTTTTTCAACTGGCTTCTTTGCCTCCCAGCATATTCACATAGGTTGTATGGATGATCTTAATGAGATGTAGGCTTTGCTTCTGGTTTGCACATCGACAAGATTAATCAGTTCAACTAAACATGCGGTTTGCATTGAATCCGGTCGGGTTTTGCTTCTTTGGTTTGGGCTGCTTCATCTCTTCGTAAACATGATTCTGATATGAACCTCGATTGCGTGTCAAGCATTAGCATTGGAGGTGTTCAATGCGTGTTTGGAGACGTCATTTTGAGATGCTTCCACATCGGCCCTGAGAGCTTTAACCAGCGTTTTCAGACCTACACTAAACGCTGCCTCCTTCCGTCAGACATCTGGCAGAAAAAACACAGCTCCTTGTTGAGTGGTTCTGTAGATTACCTGTGAGGGGTCCGGGAAGAAGTTGATGGCTCCTCATTTTCTCACGCAGTTCCTTTATCGGCCCAGTTGCTACCATAGGAACCGATCCTTTAGCAACGACTCTTCTCTGCGTTTGGCACAGAAACTCGTTTTATGGGTTGTGTTGTCACATAGCATCGATGCCAAATCGCGTTTGTATCTTTCAACATCTCTATGGTTACTTTCTCCTATTCGTCTTGTCACTTGACACTTCTAATCTTGTGACTTGAATCATTCCTTCCTCGTGCATCACAGAGTCTTGGTAGGAACCATCTCTGGGTCTTCTCACTTTTGGCAGATAACACAAACCGCTTCCAATTTGGTTGATTCTGGAGTTTTCTCAGTTCTATTCGTGGCCCTACCTGGTACTCATCCATGACGATCTGCGCTCACACATCACCTGCAGATTTAACATTATTTTGTTCACTAATTTCATATCGGTGGCAATACGGGAAATTGCTTGCAAATTTCACTCTGAGTGGATAAAATCCCAAGTTGATTTGACAACATACCGTTGTTCCAATGGCTTTTTACCCATCTGCGTATGCCACTGTGCACAATAATGCTAATCCCTTGCAGAAACTTGTATCTTGTTGGTAATATTGGGATCGAATTGGATAACGTCTTCCCATACTTAAAGGGCTCTGTAAGTACGTTTATTAGTTTCTGTCTGTGCCCCAGAAACTTATGTATAGCCCTTATTTTCATTTCTAGGTGTTTTAAGGAGGACGTCAAGATATTGGAAAACTATGATGTTGAAAATGGCAGCCATTTTTGAAATTTCCAAAATGCCGCCATAATGGCATTTTAAAAATGCCAACATTGGTTTTTACTATTAGTGAACCTTACCTTTGGAAAATGCAAAGATTAGCAAATCTCCACAAAAGGCCAACAACCATATCCATAGACATGTAAATCTGGACTATTCTATCCTGATTATATAACAGGCTGTATAAGGCCGGTCGTTTATAACGAAATCGAGTGGCTGTTTAATTTGAAAAAGGGAAAATGACAATATTGACCACCACTCTCACCCACAAATTATTTTGGATGAGAAAAATCATTTGTAAATACTTACTATCATGGTTTTGTCAGAAGATGAATTTAACCCTATTGGTCGGTCCTAAGAGGGTACATGCGGTTGTTCTGATGTGTAATGTTTCCATTTTTATCCTCTAAACAAATCGAATTAACTCATCGGGAGATACACAATTTTTGTTTTTCACCGAAATTGGAGTTTAAACATTTGTACCAGATCGTTGGAATGAGTTTTGAATAAAATAAATATTTTTTGGGTGTTAGGATTAATATTTTTTCTATGAACTAATTCGGATGAGGGAGTGTCAACATAAGTTTTCTCGCAAAGCATAACATCATCCCTTGTACAATATTGAACAGAATTGTGAACGTAGGAAGCAACACCACCTCCTGTCTCCAATGCGTGGCCATGTGCAATGCCCCAAGACGTCAATTTTCTATATCAATTAAGTTCGAAACATCATTATTAACAGGATTCTGATAAATATATAATATAAAAGTATGATTTTAATTCCAAATTCCAACTAAAATACTGAAAGAAAGAATCTACAATTGTATCAAGAAACAAAATCGAATGTTTACCAAAATACGTAGTAGTCTAACTGGACACAGTCCGAAGCCACTACTTATGTAAAAGGGCCTTGAAGTATAATGCCTAAGGCATGTGCTAATTATCATCATGTTATTAACCTTTACATAGGGATTGCAACAAAATAGTTGGCGCTCCTCGTTTGGCATTGGGTGATCGAGATAAATGATAAAACCCAGTCATACCATTGACTTCAATTGGTTGCTGAATTTTAGAATTGTTAGCCATGCACATATTTTTGTTGCAGTTTGAACCCATTTCAAAAATAGAACAATATAAGGATTTAAAAGTTAATGATGACTGTTGACATTTCATGTTTTGTTTTCACGATTTGGTGTCTTATATCTCCTTACCCATACGTTCTTAGTAGTACAAACTATAACCTGATCCTTTTTAACAAGACGACACTTTTTGGTTACCTTTACAGCAACGAGCATGTTTACATTTTGACCCCGTGGTATTATGGGGATTTACTCCAGCTGGATTCCGCCCACCGTCAAAGGGGCACCCCGCTAAATTTGTTCATTTACCGTCAAGAGACAACTGAGCGACTGAGAAATAAGTTCTGCCTTCCACGGTCCCGGCATTGCTTCAGATGACCCAACTAAATTGCTTTAGTATGAAGTAGACTACCATACAATACCTATAATACAGCATTACAGCAAATTGCACTATGAATCGATGCATTCGAAAGTCGTTAATTACACTTAAAAGCATTCGGAGACAGAGCCGTTTAATATTAGCAAGGATGGAATTCCACACAAATGAGGGCCCTATCTCGAATATAATTTCAGGCAAGTCATAGTTTTCTCGAAACAATTGGCCACCATTCCCAGATTGTACAAACGATACTTCGATGATATTGTTGGAGTGCTGTTGGCACACGGTGACAACTTAGACCATGTTATTCAATTTGTTTGCAGCTTCTCACCATCGTTGAAATTTACATGGTCGATTTCTGATACTTCGGTTGACTGGTTCCATTTTTCAAAAAAGCAACTAGTCCGAGGCATTTTTTGGAGTAAAAGCATTGAAAACTTGTTTTCTATAATACGGAAATTTTATGCTGATTCCAAATCTTCCCGTCCCCAAAGCCTAATTTTTAGAGGAAGTGTGCCTATTTGCATCATTCAAAATGGCCGCCATTTTAAACCTTTTTTGTAAGCATTCTCAAGATTTAAGGCTGTAAAGACGTCATTCTTGTGTCTATTACATACGTTTCAGGGTCAGAGAACACAACTAACCCTCATTAAAGGTTTATCCCATATATTGACAATTAATTGGCATAAATTTAATCGGCGTCGGCATTTTAAAAATTTTTATGCAAATTAAAACTGTCACATGACCTAAATGCTATATGGTCAGGCACACCATGAGTTGGGAGCATTTGTGTTACATGCTTGAAACTACCAAATATTACACGTTTTTCACCCTTAATAGAGTAAGTCATCAATGTTTGTTTGAATAGCTAGAAAACTATATATTGTTGTAAAGCTAAAAATGAAGGAAGACAATATGCAACTTGTATGTGCAAAAAAAAATTAAATTTTTTTTTACAGGGGTTGGAAATTTGTCAAAAAATAAAAAAAATAAAAAATTGAAATTTTAATGTTAAAGAAAAATGTTTATTGCAGTCTAATTTGTTTACCTTCATTAACATCATAGCTGAAACTGTTGTATGAGTCAAAATGAATGCCACCTAAATAACAAACAAAATGAAGATGTTATTTATCTTAATACATGGCAGGTTTACAAAGATAGAAAACCCAAATTATGCAAAAGCCCCGATATCAACGTCCCTAACTTTAACAAATGCCTCATCCGTAGGCACCTCATTCGTAGGCACCACCCTCTTTGACCCCGACTGACTTAGAATTATGACAACTCAAAAGGTAAGATAGCAAAAATTGAATCTGCTACCATACATATCAAAGCTAGATCAATGCCCTTTAAAAGGAATATAAATCGCTAAGCCTAACTTGGTGTTTTATGATACAATCAAAAATATTTGTGAAAATTTACGCCACCCTCATTTTTATAACCCCATTCATGGCACATGACGCATAACTAATGATCTAATTTAATTCCTTGACCCTGAAAATATGTATAAGACACAACATGATATTACAAGCCTTAACTCTTGAGTTATGTACAAAATGTCAAAATGGCAAGCCATTTGAATTTTTATGCAAATAATTAAAACTTTTAGTTGACTAAATGCCATAAATCTAATGATCTAAATTGATCTTAACCCGGAAAACGTTGGTAAGACACAAAATGAAGTCAATTACAAGCCCTTAATCGTGAGTTTTATGTACAAAAACACGTTAAATGGGCAGCCATTTTTGAATTTATCTTATTAGGCAATTTCCCCCTAAAAATTAGCTTTGGGGCCCGGAAGATTTTTTAATCAGCATAAAAATTTCCATATGAAACACTGGTTCAAATTGGCTTTTACACTCAAAAGTGCCTTCGTCTTGCTATAGCAAGCACTTTTTTGAGAAATGGGAACAAAGTCTAGGTCAACTTTTTTAGTCTACCATTTCTGTTGACTCTGGCCACATCTCCACCACGATTTACTATAAGGAGACCGATTCGCACAGCTGTCTTCTCCTATACTCACCAGACACCATCCAAATGCTATACTCATCTAGCCACCCATCCAAATGTAGAGATTCCATCCCTTATGCTCAATTCAAACGTTTGCGTCGTATTTGTTGTGATGATGATGACTTTAACTCCAAAACAGAAGAGATGGGATCATTTTTCAAGAATCGGCTATACCCTGATAAAACAATTCATCGTGCTAAACAACGAATTAGTACCATGGACAGAAGTGAAGCTCTGCAATCATCTTTTAATCAGATGACAACAATGGTCGTATCCCTCTTGTCATTAACTATCACCCCAGCAACATTCCAGTGCGGAACATCATTGTTAGAAACTTTGACATACTTCGCACAAGCATTCATCCACTAAGAACATATTCATTGATCCGCCAATCACCGCATATCGCCGTGAACGTAACATTAAATATCGCGTTGTTCGTGCCTCTGACCCCCAACCTCCTCCTGGTACTATGGAATGTAATAGACCTAGGTGCAAAACCTGTGCTCATGTGCTTCACTCCACTGAAATTACTGGCTCTAATGGTATTCGTCACCGCATAACTTCAACATTCAACTGCACTTCAAAGAACTTAATCTATGCCATTGTCTGCCAGTATTGTCAGAAGCTGTATATTGGAGAGAGAGACAAAAACTTCTCTCTCTCTGTCCGCTTCTCTGAACATCTGAGATCTATTAGATCTAATCTCCCTGGTAGACCAGTAGCCGCACATTTTAACTCAAGCAATCACATGATTGAACATGCTAAGATCACCGGAATTTTGTCCACGTCCGGTAATTCTGACAAGGATCGACATTTTGCTGAACAAAATCTCATCGCTAGACTCAAAACTCTTTACCCTCATGGCATGAACATCCGCTTTGACATTTTGAAAAGCAATTGGATCAATGTTTGACTCATTTGTCAACTTCTAAACGTTGTTATAACGTTTTTCTCACTTTATATTGTGTGTCGTTTTGACACCATAGATTGTATATTCTTGTTTCTTGTTGGACTTTTTAATGTTGTAAATCGTATTCCTCTCTGTACCAGTTGAAGGGTTATACTCGAAACGTTGTACAAGCTACAAGACATTTCAGCACTGCTGCCATTCACCCGCCTGGTAATTCTCACGCCTAGATAGCGAGAGGACCGGGTTCGAGACCGTGTGTGTATATAATATTTGTCTAATCACTTTCTCGGGTTCTATCATTTACTTGAACCTCACGTGCATTGAATTGAGTTTCGCTTCGTCATATATTCTGCTAGAATCATGCATGTAAGGGCCACCCCCTTCTAAAATATATTTTATTTAGTAAATGAAAAAAAAAATGCCAAGAAATGTTCAAAATAATATGTATAGTTTCTTATATCAGGCCAAAATCTGTTCAAGGTCATCATGAGGTAAACCTTTATATTGATCCGATTGGTTTCAAATTGTTCTTATGGGAATGTTCCAACAGGAAATATACTTCTACTTTATGTTAAGCTCAGATATATAATAGCCAGAGTGTTGAATCCCCCAGACACCCTGAGGCCTTCACACTATCGCCTTAATTTATCTCACCAATGGCAAACAACACATAACAATTTATTTACATTATTTCTGTAAGCCATGGAGAATATGAGCCCATTTGAGAGAAATCGTCTATTTTAATATTTTAAACAAAAATTTAAGTTTTAAACTCAATCCATGCATGCTATGTGTGCTAAAAGTAATTGTCCTACATATAGGAAACTATATTTTGTACTAGAACCAGATGATCATCAGGTTCTAATACACCTTTTAATCCCATAAAACGTTTAACATATTTGACACCCTGTTAATTTAAACCCCTTCCCTATCAAAAATGCTCAAGGATGCAAAAGGTTGCTTCATCAAGATTTCGAAAGTAATGAGCTGATCATTTCATAGCTCTTTTCTAGTAGGCTTACGTTGTACATCGTAGTAACTATATACAAAAAGAAGACGGAAAGATGAGAATCCCGATGCGCAGGCTTGGTTTAAGGTAACAGTATAAACTCACACCGGCGTTCGGCGATTCTCCATTCATCCGTAGAACCGTTTCTTTTGTTGTCAACAATAAAACAATTGCAAGCCTTTTCTTCTGCGTCAAATAAGTAGTAGCACAAGCGCAGTAAAGAACCCGGGTATCGCTGTAATTCCTAAGTCAATCAAAGTAACGATATCCCTATTTTTTGCTCACCCATATTTTTCGTTTTCGGTGAACATTTTTGTTAAACATGAACTACAATCGTTGTTAAATATTCAATATTAATCGATCGAAAGAAATCACTACTTCATACATAATATCGTCGCCCCACATCACATACTGTTCGTATTTTTACAAACACGTTTTTCGAAAAAATCGCAATTCAAAATATGCCGCGACATTTCATGTCTATACTGGAAAAACGAAGCATAAAAGAAACATCTAGACTTTTAATACTGTTTTGAAGAAACATTTTAAAGTCCAAATATAAACTAAATACAACTTAAAAAGACAATTTATGATCTTAATTAGGCTACAAAGTTATAGGTCTTTGTATTGGAAATCAAAAAATAATGTATATTGCAAAATAGGACGCATTTTACACGTTATTTTTCAATTACGTAAATAGATTCATATTGAAAAGCTTGTTTACGAAAGAACGATGAAATACGTCAAAATAGAATTCTCTATGTGAAATCGCTTATTTTGGGATCGGCAAAATAGAACGCTATATCAAACGCGTGTGAATGACTGGCGATTTTAAAATACGACCAGTTGTTAAATACGGATATATGATTTTTGAGGTAAATGGACAAAAATATATCATTATAACTTTAATTAGGCACCCTCACGTTTTTGAACGTTGTGGATGACAGAACTCGATGAACTAAGTAATTGGCGAAATTTCGCAAAAACCTCAAAAATGTGAAATACGACAGTATGGATGCAGGCGAGGATATACATTATTAAAAACCACCTAAAAGTACTTCTGCTACTTCACGTTTGCAATAATGCTATTGTTGTAAATCCCATTGATTACTCAGAAGTGAGAAAGTGGCCATTTTGACAGGTACCTTATATTTCCATTTGACCTGAAAGTTTGAATATATAATTATTTTTTAGTTTTGGAGTGTCTATCACTCGGCTCTGGGTTGTTGCTGTAAACTGAAGAGATTCAACATTTAAGGAATCTGTTTTTTCTCTCTCTCTCTTTTTCCTTCTTTCTTCTTTTCCTATTTTTATATATGTCATATGACCTAATTTTGATATTTTGCTGATGTTATATAACGCCTAACTTTTATCCATGGCCTTATAATACACACACGAGACGAAATAAATACTGCGGCTAAATGTGAAATTACTTGTTACACTGTTACTGACAGCCCTTTTTTGGGACGCACAGTTAAAACCACGGGGAAGACCTTAGATCGGGTATGATCGTGTGTCTGCTGTCAACATTATATTCACCTGCCGGCGACATTATTATGAAATCGTTCTGTTTACCCATCACGAAGCTGATTTGGTCTTAAAACAAACAAAGCAAAACTATACACAATTTATATAAAAAAGCTTTATAACCATGCCAAAATATCAATTTTGAAAATCTAGAGGGCGCCTATTTTTAAAATGTGCCATTGTCTCTTAATTATGCACAAAACGCACAGAGATAAGCCTAAATGATTTGACTTCAAATGGGAGCATCGGGAACTGACTGCAGCTAATGACATAAAAATTCCATCAAGTTGAGTGATCACAGTACCCACAGCCACGAACGACAGCCAGGGAAGACTCGTTTTCGTTCCAATACTTTTCCTTAATTACGACTTATTTTCATATTACCATTAGTCACTGATCAGCGAAGAAAGCAATCGTTCGTTACGGCTTTATATCCTCGTTTCCCTAACAAATTAGCCGAATTCCCTGTGCTCACAATTTTAACATTGGAGTCTCCGCAGCATACCACAACTCATGTCACACATTCGGGCACTAGGGTGTTGGTACACTGCACCTGTTATACAAACACTGTACAAGAGACCCTACCCATTTATAGTAGATCCCTTTTATTAGGATAATAATTGTATGGGGAATATTTAATGCTAGATATTAGATATGAAACGTTGACCGTTAAACAGAATGGCTTTGAATAAAAAATACCAAAACTGAGTATTGATGCAACCATCTGCAAACTGCTTGCGGCAGCCTACGTAAGCTCCTACGCTATTTCAATGCGTCAAATTTAATCGGCAAGACGCCGACATATCAGTAAAATCACATCTACAAAAGCATAATGGTGTTTGTTACTTTGCTGCATGCATTTAATCTGTTTGACATCTTTAGATCCTAGAAATTAAACAACGCAGCTCCTTTGAAAATTAACTACCCCTCAAAGAAAGTTGAACACGTCTTTGCAATTGAGAACAATGACCGAGAGACTACCTGCAAAGCCAAAGAGAATGAAGGATAATCTGAAGCAAAGTAAAGGAACGAGGATAAGGAAGTAAAATAGCGTGAGGAGGGGTAAAAAGAGGTGGACTGGTGGTCTTAAATCGGAAGCAGACATGCTTAAGTTGAATAAAAAAAACAAAAAAAAAACAACACAAAGGCAATCCATAAATGCACAAAGACAATTTGGGAACCTGCTAAAATGACAACAAGTGTTGGAAGTGTTGAAGAGCACTCCGCAACAGATAATGTAATCAACGCCGTTTTAGACAACACTGATAACATTACCAACGCTCAGATAAGGGATACTATCAGGAAGATAAAGAATGATTAATCTAGTTAAATCTAGATAAAATAGTAATGGAATTAAAAAAAAACAAATATAATCTTATATGCAAATATACCGTTCTGATGCTACCCGCTAGGAAAGCGAAGTATCCCTTTCGGACCTAACACCTATAGATGATATCTATCGCTCCTCTATCAACCCTTTCTTGATAGCTCAGTTCGCAAGAGCGTCGTGCTAGTAATACGAATCCGGCCAAGCGCACATTTTTTTTTCAACAATAACGTGCGATGGCCGTCTCCAGGGAAAGATTAGTAAATATACATAGTAATGGAATTGTTAAAAGCGGGCACAATCACTATATTAGAATGTCTCAATGTCTTCATAGGAATATGCAATCAGACATCGAAGCAGAGATATGGAAGAAAGTAGACCTATAGTGTGACAATTGGAGGGTATCACTCTAACGTCTGTTGCAAGTAGAGTATTCGGAAAAGTATTAATAATAAAAAGATTAGATATTTATTTGATGGTCTGGATATAGAAAGATTAAAATTATATTAGACGGAATTAAATATTATTTTAATTTAAAACGCACTATTAAGCAAGTGTCAAAGTAACAGCTTTGTGGGCTTCCAAAAGGCGCTTGAGCTGTGAATGGTAAAAGTCTGTGGAAGATTATGCTATGTATGGATTATGAAATATTGAAGATGCATGGTTCACATCTGTACGAAGAAATGGGTATGCGCTGAAGAAAAGTGTGAAGAGTCTGAATGCGAAGTGAAAATTGGCTTAAAGTAGAGAGTGTCATGTCTAGCTTCATTTTTACTAAGATGTTGAAACTGGAATAATAAAAGCCAGTAGCTAAGGAGTGCGCTGGAGAGAGGACATTGGGCAATTCGGTCCCAAAAGGATAGGTGAGGTAATGATAGTTGAGAAACTTTGAAAATGAAGAGAACAGCCTTGTTACTTATGCATTCTGAAAGGAACATCTCAGCTTAGTTCAACTTTGACAGAGAATTGAGAATCAAAAATTTACTCCGGTTCAGGTGTTACATCGTTGGCGCCATTGCAAATTATGCATTTGTAATAGACAGGGCATAATTATGTAGCTATGAAAATTTAAGTTTTTAATCGAGTGACTGAGTTGGAGATTGGTTTGTGTCAACGAGCAAATTATATCTTTATTGCTCTCACACCATGTGAATCCCTTTGGGACCAATAATGAATGCTTTGAAACACGATTAATCAGACTAACATGAAATTTGTGAAGAGTCGCAAAACTAATTAGGGGCAATGTTTAGATTTTTATATCTTCCGAACCATCGGTCTGCGTGTTGCTTGTATGCCTAGCGTTAATCATCCTCGCACTAGGTGTTCGGTTAAATAAGAATAGCAAACTGTAACCAATGGTTTTTGACGCGAGTGACAAGGGTTGCAACATAAAATGTTCAAATCTCCACTGTAACAGTCGCTGAAAAAGGCTTAGCAATCAAAACAGTCCATTAAAATGTACATTATAATTTGGAATTAATATTATTGTTCAGAGTGTTGAAAATGAACTTAAAAGCTCTTTCTCGACGTGTTGGATGATTGTTAAGAGTGCAAATACAAACATCAACCTGTAAGACATGGGAGCTGACAGGAAAAGACAAGAGACGTTGGCTGATAATTACGCCTTATACCAAAATAAGATATTGAAGTTAAGTAGCTGCAGATTAAAGTAGTGTAGAATACCTCTAGGTTAAGCCGAGTATAATTTTTATCAAGCGCTGCGTCTTTGAGTTTCTTATGTATTCTTGAATTTCATTCCATAGATGGGCTCCTGTCTTTGAAAAGAATTTCTAGGCTTTTAAAATTCGTGGAGTGAACTTAGTGTGAAGTTCTGGTACCGTTTCCATGGATTGTACAATAACTGCACTAGTATTACTGTTGTCTGTCTGTCTTTCTGTCTGTCGGTCTGTCCGGCTATGGGTTTCGCTGTGCTTTGACGTATGGAGAGCTGATATTTGCCATGTGGTGGGGAACGACAGTCTAAGGATCTGGGTTTCAAAGTGACCCACAGGTCAAAGGTCATCTAGAGGTCAATTGCTTACAAATGCCCGAGAACCAAACTTGGCCAAAAGCACTGTTGGCCTGAGCACAGAATAATACTGAGGTAAGTAAGAGGTCATACACGGGTGGACTGCATATGCATTAAAGTAGCCTTATGTTGTGTATGAATATCCTGTATAGCAAGAGTATGGGGAATGATCTCAAATCGGGAGTTTTCTACGAAGTCGTTTGTTGAATATGCATATCACTAAGGTTATATACAATTGTTGTCAAATTTAAATGAGTTTTGTATAACAATAGAACATCTGTGTGGAATATGTGCAGCAGCAGGCATATGCATTATTTCCCGCCATATTGCGAAGGGCAAAAAGCAACTTCCTGTTATTTCAATCGGCGACTCAGACCCGCTATCCATACATACATCATAAACAGCATTTATAAAGGCGCCCTTCCAAAAATGATCAAAGCGCCAACTAAGATTGACAAAACAAAAACAGAGTTAATATGATGGATACAAATGGACTCAAGCCCTTTTTGAAGCTAGATATTGTACAAGCCTCCCTGATGTTTTTTTGGGAGTGTTCCATAGTAAAGGTGCAGACACATAAAATGATTTGTCGCCAATACGATTTTTGCCAAATAACGGTAAGAAGTGTTTTATCCATGATGATCGTGTGACTGGCCAGTGGTGACATTTGCTTTATATGCAATAAAATCTGCTAGTATTTCGGCACTTCCCTGAGGCATTTGAAAACATACATACAGATCTTATATTATACGCTCACGTATAGGTAACCAGTGAAGATTATTTAAGAGAGGGGATGGACTAACACGCCGTCCCTGCATTAAAAAGAGTTTTCACAGCTTTGTTTTGGAGTGATTGAAGACGGTCGAGAACCTTGGAATTTGGAACCATAAAGGAGGGCATTATTACCATAGTCAAGCAGAAAGAATGATACGCGAAACCACATGATTCGTGGTGTCCTGGTCAAGATATTTTGGGATACTACGGAAGTTTTTCTTCAATGAAGTTAACAGAAGAAATAAGAGAGTTATATTTTTGAGTCATGACATGTGATCATCAAAAATTATTCCTAAGTGGCGCACATAAGTTACTTGGTTTATAATTCATTACAACTTTGAGTTCCACAGGTGAGAGTTTATTGAGTCCTGAGATGTTCCAGCTATAAAAAATTCAGTCTTGCTATGATGAGCTTTAATTATTCTTGGTCCATCCATCCTGAGTTCAGGATACATGACGCGTTTATGAAGTGCATTTGACACTGCATTTGGTATTCTGGGGTTAAAGAAATGTATATTTTGTGTATCGTTTGGCGGCATACCTATGGAATTTAATCCATGTCTACGTATGATTTTGCCTCCAGGCGATGTAGATAAAATAAACCCAATCGGGCCCCATACAGACCCTTGAGGAACGCCCATATCTTTTTTTGCATATCAGAAAAAACATCAATTTTGAACTTGATAAACACGACTTTCCAATAAGATTTCACCCATTGAAGAGCATACCATTTATGCCAAAGTACATTCAAGACGTTTTCCCAGCAAAGGCGTGATCAAATTCGGTAGCGATGCTGCGACAGGTCAACATTACAAGAAGGTAACCTCCTTGCCTGTCTACATCATCCAAGGAATACGCTTGCACTTTGAGAAGCGTCAGTTTCAGTACTTCTGCAGAAAACATGCAGATTGATACATTCTATGAGATTGTTCCGATACAAGTATTCTTTGAGCTGATACTGGCAGCTTTTTTCATTTCTGGAGATGAAACTAAATGTTAGCAACTGGCCGATAATTGGAAAATTCATTGCAGTCCGAGATGGTTTTTTAAGTATATGGGAAGTTTGCTAGCACGACCCATAGACGTTTGGGAAAATACCAATGAAAGTGACTGTTATGACATAGTGAGAAATGGAAGAAACCCACAAATTCAGTTTCTTTCATAACCAAGCTTGAATAAAATCACGTTACAGGTTTTGATGTGAATTTGTGATCAATTTGTGCAACCTCCTCCTCAGAGACTTGACTGAATTGGTCAAATCTACTCGTACACATGTTAAAGAATATGTCCAATCGTTTATAACATTACCAGTTGCATTATTGTCCTCATCCAACGATTTCGGATTTTGTATTACTGTACACGGGAAAAAGTGACAAACTTATTGCAAAGCACTTTTTGTCTGAACGCAGTAGGCAAGCATTTGATGTTTTTTGTTTAACAGAGAATTTACCGTCTGGAAAACACTCTTCATATACTTACTACTACCGCTTTTGGCTTTATAATATTCTGTTTTTAGCTATGTCATGAGGCGGTTTACAGATTTTCTGACACAAACTCTTTTTGTCTTCAGGAGAACCACTTTTTCTCCACCGGTCCTTCTCCTACCTTCTGCGCAACCGTCTTTGATCATTGATTGAGTGATCAAACCAAGGATATCTTGGCCTTATGGAACGAGATTTACTCTCTGTGATGCATCTTATCCACCCAGAAAATCTTTTACTATTGAATTGATCAATTAGCGTATCAAGTTTGTTGTCAAGATCCATATTATCAAGTTCACTAATAACATTAGCTTTGTACAAGCATGATCGATGCCTTAAATTATCGAGAGTAACCAGTTTTCTTTGTTA
The DNA here is from genome assembly GCA_023653785.1 of Ophioderma brevispina. Lineage (NCBI taxonomy): Eukaryota > Metazoa > Echinodermata > Ophiuroidea > Amphilepidida > Ophiodermatidae > Ophioderma > Ophioderma brevispina. Next base: position 39,269 of record JAMKCH010026271.1, read on the forward strand.
ACACAGGTTTTTTACATTCTGAGAAGGGAACCATAAAATGATAATTTTTTAGTGCACCAGAAAGTCATGATTATCTTGAACCCAACACGATTGATAGTGTTATCATCACACCAGAAATCACAAGATCTAATATATGACCAGAAGAATGGGTTGGAGACGTGACATGCTGTTGGAAACGACTATATCAATACTTTGTTTACAAACGTCTGACCTCAGATTTAAATGGCATGTCAACATGTATATTGAAATCGCCTAATATTGACACTTTTTTAGGATTAACGTGATTTCCCCAAAAAATTTTGCAAACTCATTTTCGGAAAGTAGCTTGAAGTAAACCATTTTGCCGAGACGGGGCGGTCTGTATATGACTACATATTGAACTCATTGAGAGGACCTTAATACCTAGCATATTAAAAGTAGTACATCATAATCAAGTTTTACAATCTTAAGATTCATTGACTGTTTGAAGATGATGGCAATACCCCCATGATCACTAGTCCCACGTGGAAAATTCAAGAAACTCATAGCTTGGTGGTGTGTCATTCGCCTATTATACAGTATCATTGATATTCAACCATGATTCAGTTACGACATAATGTCAACTCTTTCCTGTATCAGGTAGTCCGTGACAGCTATTGTTTTATTTTCTGAGTGACTGAGCATTCCAAAGTCTTGCACTAAGATAATGGTCGGAATTGAATTGTTCCATTAGTGGGGCTTCTAAAAACCAGTGGCGTTCCGCTGCTTGAGCAGTCACATTGAGGTGATGGCCCGGACAGATGTTTTCATAGGAATTTTGTTTCGGAGGCGTCCTTCCTCCACGTCTATACCTCGTTGGCGCCAACGTTTCGTTTTTTTGATGCAGCCTACTAGTACAATGTTCCTTCGTTTCTCTCTCATGATAATGATCAGAACAGGGATGCTGAAGTTAAGTTGAGTGAATTTAACTTTGAACAGGTTTCAAAATAAAGGTCAACATGTGTAGAGGTCAGTGTTTTTTGTAGTCAAAAATCACATTGCGTGGAGGAACCCGTCTTTACCCAGCTGATAGTTTCATCGTCCAAGTTAATCAGGGCTGAGATCCTTCTGGGGACTTGAAGACCTCCGGTCATCTATGATGTCGCTACTGGTTTTGTGGCTCTCCACTATGGCAAGCCATAAGGGTCATAACGTATTGCCGCAGGAAGTTTGTGTCAAGTCACAACGCTTGCCGACATTTCAACAACGCGTTGCGGTGTCGCCCCAATCCAAATCATGCATTTCTGTGACGTATTTAAAACAACATATACCCACACAGCGGGTTCCCTTAGATGAGGTACTGTATGATGCGGAATTAGGGGCATAAGAGCATACGGTCGTAGCACCTCCCCGGTAAGTTCCTGAAGGAAAAAACAGGCGCAAACAAACTATATTTTTTAAATCCTTTTACCATGCGCCCACTTTGGTTACCTTTTTATAGCATGCAAGCATTATGCATTTCGGCCCTGTATTATGATTTACTCACACGTTCAAGAGGGGCCCCTCCGTCTAAAGGACTCGCCGGATACATGAAGGAGGCCCTCTATAATCATTATAGTTTTATATTTCATCATCAATTTTTGACTTGGTGTTTTACAAGTACTTTATCATGTAGCCAGGTGTTTTATATCACCAAAATACACTTGTATCAAGAAAAAAATAGAAAAGTCTGAAAAACTCCAGGGTAATCTCGCTGGAAAAGCAAAGCTTATAGCATTGCTCCGTTACAAAAAATGACCAGTTATGACTTAAATGAAGAAACAGGGAGATGTTCATAGCTGCCCGTTGTTAAAGCTTGTAATGAGGCCATAGATTAACAGTTGGCCTTCATAGCTACAAGGGCTACCTGAGCGCAACAAACCCAAATACCTAGTGTAGTGCAATGAGTTGCCAAGAATTTGGATTACATAATCTCCTTCATGCACACCAAGCGAAACCTCTTATGCAAACAATGCCCGCATCTTATGTCCATGACACGCTTGTATATCATGAGCAAGTAAACTCACAATCACACTATTCAATCCCATTCACGTGGCATCCGTTTATAGCTTTCATCAACAGTAATATTGCGCAAATACACCCCCGCATTTAGTATTAATTTCTGAACCCAGAAGGCTTGCAGGTCAAGCGTTATAACATGTCCATCCAAGGCTAATGAACTGACCCTTGGTAGATAAAGCATGGCTATACCTCGTAGTGTGGTATGGCATGTATATATGTAATAGGGTGTTGTTGTTTTGGCAATTCCATTTAGTGTTCAGGCCCCCA
>JAMKCH010026272.1:0-63979 GCA_023653785.1 Ophioderma brevispina
TAGGATTTTGATATTTCAATGCATAAAATCTGTATCCTGTCCAGGTCCTTGACTATCATGAGAGCAAATGGAAGAAATTTCTATTTTGCTGAAAAGTAATTTATAAAACATGCTACTTAGGTTCCTATGCTAATTTTGGAAACACTGTGTCAGGATCAAACAAGCGACTCCTGAATCAGAACATACAGTGGCCAGTTGCCAAGTAGGTTTATGTGCCCATACGGTTGTCGAATTCATAGTCATTTGCTCAGCAGAGAATAATGGAAGAGGATGATGCTTAAGTTAATAAAAGACATTAATTAATTCTAACAAAATTTGTCTCATTCTGTTCTTAGTATTTTGCATACAATTGCCTCGGCGAATAAAAAGAGAATGTTTGTTTTATACTTATGAGATCGCGGGGGGACACCGCGATGTTCGATACTAGATTTGTGATTTTTGTAGGTTGCCGATCAGGAGGTCAAGGTGAAAATCCCTATATCGGCAATTATTTTGCCTAATTTCCCATCGATTTTTCCATCATTGCTTGCCGAATTCGAGATTTGGAATCAAAAGTCTTGTTGTCTAGAAACCATAAAGACATTTCCCTAGAGTCACACCAACAGAAACAAATCATTCAAAACAAAACGTATATAGCTTTAGTATTCTTAAATTTCTAAATTACACATATTCTCCCTGTTTATGATATTGGGGGCTAAATCTGATGGACTTTGAGTTTTGAACCTATACGCATTAGCATTAAACAAGTAAGTACAGTTTAACAATTATATCATCATCCGTTTTGAAAAATGGAACATCACATTCAAAATGCTCTAGACTCTTAAATCCGAATAGGCAACTTTTTCTGTAGAAGAATATTTTTATCCAGGAAGTGATTTACTTGTGATACTCCGAAGCCTCAATAGAGTTTTGTGTTCATAACCTTGGGTGTACGAATGCGATTCCATCGAATTACTTGAGCGATTTGCTTTAAATCGTGGCGTACAATAGCCAGTTTCCACCTGTTCTTCCAACCACGCCTCTAATTACTCATCGGTTGATTCAATATGATAAAAGACATAGTTGATCAAGACTTGTTATTATCAAAGTATAGACACCAATAAGACATCATTATTTTCTTTTGTACCCGCTTATAGCGGATAATTACAACTAAAGATTGGCAAATTTTTCATAGTTAGATTATATTTTTTATCGAAATTCTATCTTAACGTGTTTGTTGTTGATTAACAAATCTCCATCCTTTGTGTGAATAACGATTGATAAGGATTGGATTTATATTACCAGTGTAGCGACATTTGTCTTCATAAATTTTCTCCTTTATTCTATCCTTTGTGTTTTCGTGGTAGTTAATATATTACAATTAAATTCTTGTGTATTACAGGAGCTTTATTACTCAACATCGAAAATAGATAAACGACAGTTTTTGGTGAACACGCGTTAAACCGGCTTGGTAATACCATGGACCTAGTAGATAGAAGGACCAACAGCACACTAGTTTCAAATACCCTATCACGTTGCCGCCTTAGTTTATTATATCCCCCATGATCCCATTAACCGGCTTAACACTTAAGTGCCCAGGGGGGGGGTCCATAGTACCAACATTTGTTTTTGCGATTTCTCGGTTTATGCATTCAAATTTTTCAAGAGTTTTTTTGCTACTTTGTCTGATTTATGAATACCTTTCTGCTGATACAAAAAAAAAAAAAAATCCGCCCCACGGCTTCATTAGAATATTAGGTTGGGTCCTTAGGAACCCCCCCCCCCCCCTTGGGCACTACGGAAGTGAAAAAATCAAGATATTTACTAATTAAAAATTAAAGTAATTAATCTTGGGATTTTTTGCTTAAATATATACCTTAGGAGGTAATTAATTAATAATTAATACTACTTAAATCAACTCCCTGTTATATGCTGAGAGCCTCAATTTAATTTTGTCATGCCGGGCTCTTAACTGTGTAAGTCTATGGGAAAAATAAGGCGATTTTTAAGTTTTCTGGAAAAATACAAGATTGTATAAATTTGGCTATATTTTGTAATGATTATTTCATATTGGTTATTCTAGAGTAGATATAGGAATTATTTTGGTTCAAACCTTAATTTGAGTTGCTGGGATGGAAATGTGCGACCCACTCTTTTTTCGAAGAGTTACAAATTTCAATTGCCATAGGTCATAGTCAAAGGTCGGATTTTCATTTTATTGTGGGTATGTTGGTTTCTTACGTGCCCCCATTTATTTGTGTTAGGGTCATGAACAAACTCCCACGTGAAAGTGGTTATCTGGGTTGGTCCCTAGAACCCCCCCCCCTTTGGCACTACGGAAGTTTTTTTTTTAGCTTGGGCACTTAAGTGGTAGGTAAGCGAATCACCCTCTCAGCAGGAGGCTGACTGGCCATCGCTTTTGGGGCAATGTTGGCGAAGGGGTTCAGCCGTCTCAAATTTTGAATGAGGTAAACTTCACAATATTGATAAGGGAAATTGAAAGATTCAGGAAAATATTTGTTCTTGAAATATGGAGAAAAGGTCCCAATAAGCATGCCATTTCATCATTTAAACTATTGGTTATAAACCCTTGGTGTTGTCTACATGAGCAAGTTTTTGTTAAACCACACCACCGGAAAGACGGGTACACCCCCTTGAATGTTCTCATGGACATCCATTCCTATAAATTTGGTAACATTTAGCGTAGAGTTATTCTTTCCATGGGTATCGAAAAAATGTAGCCTATTAGAAAAAACCCAATGACGACGTTTACTAGACCGTAATAGTGTAATAAAGTATGAAAAATACTGCATTATAGGAAGAACCATTGATATTTTGCAAATTTAATGGCTCAAAAATTAATATTGAACACTCTAAAACATTTCCATCATGTAGAGTCATTATGACGTCATTATAACACAAGTTAGCAAGTACCTTCAATCTTCAATCAATTTTTATTTGTTCATATAGAATACAGCAAAAAACAATATGATAAATATTAGGTAAATAATTGCATTAGAGTAAAAAAAAGTAATTGTTACAATATTAATTCAAAAATATTTTGCATACAAGAAAGGTGTTTTATAATTACATTATTTTTGTTTTTTGAAAATTGAATTATTAATATAAACTGGGATAATACAAGTGGGAAAATATATTTAAAATAGCACAGAAGGATGTCAGAATACTGCCTGTACAATAGGAATGTATGTATATTTTGCACTGCAAACTATTATAATTTCACTAATGCTGGTCCAATTAGGGGCCGGGAATATTTTAACTGGAAATTGTTCCCGTTTTAGGGGTCACTTTCAGAAAACCCCCGGAACGGCTCATGGGTGCCCAACGAAAAATCCAAGGGACGGCCCGGTCAAATTCAAATTAGTCAACTTTCATGCTTTATTTCTCACAAGGGGTAGTCTTGGGCCAGTAGTAAAGCTGAACGCATAACGATGATTACATTATCTTCATATATATCGAAAACAAAACGAATACACACGGAGACAGTCGGAACGGTTGTAATATTGCAATATACTTTTACACTTTTATGTGTTTGGTCATAGAAGTTTTTTTTTTAAGCCTACGTAATGATTGCTCACCGACATCGATTGCGGCAGAGGATTATAGATCAAAGGGTCGCTGTCTGTTGTTTTTGTGATGGTGAATGGATAAACAAATTCGATTAAAATCGATTGTGGAGTGGTGGTAATTCATTTCTATCTCGGTCTTCCAGGTAAGACGAAGGATAATGCTTCCAATAATTCCGTACGTCAGTAGGCGGTTAGTGAAGGGAGGTAGTGTGTATTTTGTTGGTCTGACGGTCGACAACACACAAATCTCAAACCCAGTATCACGCTGCGTCTTTTGTTTTAAACCCCATTTACCGGCTTAACACTTAACTGCATAAGGGGGGGGGGGTTTTCTAGGTACCCAACTTTAGTTTTTAAGCCGGCGTTTTTTAACGCCTGCAATATATCTGGGTTTATATTTTTTGTATTTGTCTAAATTTAGTTGCGCTTGCATTGGTTGCAAAAAAAATTCAAATCCATGGGGTCTCATTTGCTGTCTGAGGTTGGGTCCCTAGGGCCCCCCCTTATGCACTAACGGTAGTGCCCATGACACAAATGAAAAAATCTTAGAGAGTTAACTGTGATTCTGGATTTTCATTTAAGGCATACACTAGTGGACATAAACAAAGTACTAATTAATTTAGAAAATCTTGCAAAGTAGAGTAGGCCATTGGAGCCATAATATTTTATATCATCATTGTAAGCGGTTTACTGTCGGAACCTGTGGGTAAATTATAACATACCATAAAAATATTAAATAAAATGGCATGAGACAATTATGTTTGTGCTTTAGGGGTAAAATATGTCATTCTTCCACCAATTAAAGCAAATCAGCACAAGTCTCGGCGAAGCAATGCCGTAGGAAAATGCAGAAACAAATTAGTGTCTTTTTTTCGGCACATTTGACGCGAAAAAAAAAATAAAAAACAAAATTTTGTTTCAACATCCATGTTTTGCCCCTAATTTTCTTTACTGAAAACAAAATTTCTTCCCGTTTTGATTTCTTCCTTTATTGTTGATGTCTTTGAAAACTTCAAAATGTGGGGATTTCATTCTAAAACAATCCTTTAGGACAAGGGGTTTGATTAGGGGGGTCCCTTTAGGGGACCCCCCTCCCCCGTTATGCACTTAAATCGGGAAGTGCAAAAAACCCCTATGCAGTTAAGTGTTAAGGGTAATGTTGCACAAGAGGGACGCCAAGCGGTACGGACGTGTTTCTAAAAAACGCTCCGTTAAACATGTAATAACCAATTGAGTTCACAACCGCGGGCCAACACCCGGGTATAATATAACATAACCGTGCGGGGACTTACTGCGACTGTTAAACTCGTTGGTATTACTGTGGACTATAATGTGTATTAATATTTCAGTAACAGAAACACGTCTTGATAATATAACGGACAATAGTGGTGGACACTTACTACATCGTTATCCTCATCATCACCATCATCACTTGCATGTGATTTGATTAATGACAGGAAATACAAGGGAATTTGGGGACAAACTCATGAGAAAACGTAATGCCAACAAGGGTCCAATGAATTGAAAAGTACCATGGGTTGAACTCCGAAAGGGAATTCATGTGAAATTAGGAAGGGAAAGGGAGGAACTCCAAGGATGAGGTATGTGATCTGAGGAAAGAAAATGAAAACAATTCGTGGTGGGGACATATTTGAACTTAAATGTGACAACGATAAACTAAAGCAGGATCCAATGCTCAAACTAAAGTGCAAAACAAAGAACTATCTAAAGATTGTCAGAACCAGTCTTCGCACGTGAGGATCTTCAACAATATACTAGGAGGAAAAAACTGTTTTACTAATTACTGGGGTCAAAGAAGATCGGATGAAAAACACCCAACCAAATAATCCAAAAAAAAAACTGTTAATGATAAGCTGAATGTGGACCTCCAGGATTCTGATTTGGGGACAGAAGCCATCGAATCGGTCGCCCTAACCAAGGCAAACCTAGGCCGATCGTAGTCAAATTTATTAGACACGATGTGCGTAACAAGGTGATGCGCTAACAGAAAGAACTAAGAAGGTACAAAGATGGGAATCAAGGAGTTGACTACACACCAATACCCCCCGCCTCTGTTAAAACGTGCTAAAGATCTTGCACGTGAGGCTCAATGGGTAACGGGTATTTGGATTGGGACGAAAAGTTAACAGTTCTGGTACTGCCTGACGGCTACACTAAAGGTAAGCGAATCACTGCCATCTTGGTTAACCTTGTCAATCTCTAAAGTGCTGACTGCTTATTGACAGACCCGGATTATAATTTAACCGTAGTGTCGATACAAATTTCCTTTAGACACATCTAAACACATGTAATAATATTCGAAGGGACAACCTCACCCCCCAACTGCCAATGGTTTTTTGTAATACCCATCAAGCATTCAAATCGAGATTCGATTAATCGTCTCAGCGTTTACCTGCACACAATTGAATTTTCACACCTCCTGGGTCGTTGGCAGCCATATGGTTCCTTGTTGCTTGGATTGGATTTATTAATTGAGTACCTAGTCTCAATTTGCTTTTATAATATTTTTTAAAGCTTTTAGCTCTTTATGTTCTTTTATCTTAATGTCTGCCTAGTAATAAGAGTGTATGTGTGTTCTGCTCCAAGATAGTAAATCTGCTCATAAAATTATTTTATGTAATAAATGCAACGGATTTAATTACATAAGAATGTACAAATTGAAACGTAAGGATCTTCTTCATTGAATTTAAATAATATGGACGTCGTCTCAAATGGTACCCAGTTCTTGTAACAAACATAAGGAAGTGTGATAAGGATTGGACAGCAACCTAAATGCTAATATTGACATTACGAATATTGATTTACAAAAATATGATCATTTGGTCTTATCCATTAAGATATCAGAAAATACTGACGAATCTAACGAAGAAGTTTGTACTCGCAACCTACTTTAAAAAGTGAATATGTTATCCCGTCTGAGTTTAAAGCTAAAGTGTTTCTCTAAAGAAAGTAATTTTTCTATTTTGAATGTTAATATTAGAAGTTTGTCAAAAGTTTGAAAAATTAAATGACACTTATGATCAGCGAAGCTTAAAGGCATAAGGTGAATTATATCAAGTGGAGGTATCTGTAAGCATACTATTGTTCGCCGTTTTTGTGGGTCATACTCTTCGCTATGGATGCTGGCGTGCGTTGTTTCCTTTCCCGCTGTTACCCGCATTTGTGCCATTACATTTGCAAGTAGCCCTCCGTGTAGGATGTGGTGTGTGTTCTGTGAGTCAGCTGATAAAAATACCCTCCTTCCTCTCCCTTAGGATCATGTATTTTGATGTTCCCCCCTTTTTGCTCTATTCGCTATTATGGGGGGTTGTATGGGTTTTTGCTCATTTGAGACCATCTATTGGCCTTTAGGCCTTGTATATTATTTACTTCAACTTGCAAGATTTTTATGCAAATTTCAAGATTCTATCATATATCTTATACCTACGGACTGCCCTTGTGGCTTCTACCGTTCCTAGATGTGGCTTCAACTCCCCATCGTTGATGACTAAGTGTTCGTATGCTAACTAGATCTCGAAATAATTATGTGATAAGCATCCTTTAAATGAGTTGCTAGATTGTGGGTTTAGTGCTAAGAGATTTGATCATTATTTTGTCCTCGAACTCCCCACGTGCTTAGTGTGTGTGTATTTTGAGAAGGATGGTAATAATGTTAATCATAAGTTACGCTTGATTCGTGAAACTCCCCTTGTGCACAAAGTTGCATATGTGTGCGTTCATGTATGAGTGAAGGTTGTGGATTTCCTACCCTTCAATTTGCTGCCGTGTTGATTATATGAAGTTAGCTTGTGATGTCTACCCTGCTATGTTTGAGTGTATTTGTGGATTTCTAACCCTTCCAATTTGATGTCGTGCTGTTTATATGAAGTTAGCAGTGGTTGTCTACCCTGCCTATGTATGCGTGAATAGTTGTGATTCTACCCTTCCAATTTGATGTCGTGTTGATTTTATGAAGTTGGCGGTGGGAATTGTCTCTACCCTGCCCATGTATGAGTGATAGTTGTGGATTTTCTACCTTCCTCAATTTGATGTCGTGCTGTTTATATGAAGTTTAGCAGTGGAAGTCTACCCTGCCTATGTATGAGTGATTATTGTGGATTAATACCTTCAAGTTGATGTAGTGTTGATTATATGATGTTAGCTGTGGATGTCTACCCTGCCCATGTCTGAGTGATAGTTGTGGATTTTCTACCTTTCCAAATTTGATGTCGTTGTTGATTGTATGAAGTTAGCTGTGGATGTTCTACCCTGCCTATGTATGAGGAGGAGTGTGAGATTTCATACCCTTCCAATTTCATGTCGTGTTGATTCTTGAAAGTTGGAGGTGGAGTCTACCATGCCATATCAGAGTGGTTGTGGCTAACCTTTGGGGTATTAAATTCTGATTACTTAGATTGAGAATATTAAACATTCTACGGGACGGCCTAAAACTTGCCCACGTCACCTTCAATTTGGCTCATTGCCTCCTCATTCCGGAGTCTTGAGATAAAAGAATGTCTTTTAACATTAGATCACAAATTTACAATAATTGGTGTTAGTGAAACGCATCTTAACTTTAAAACAAACCTCAGATTATTATAATTTACCTGGGTATAATTTGAGTTTATTAATCGCAAAAGATCGAGATATAAGGTGGGGTTTGTATGTATAGTCGTGGATAGTGTTAAGTACAAGGTACGAAAAAGACCTATGTTGTGCAAATTTGTATTTTTGAAGTCGGTGTTGTATCGAAATAGGAAAGGAGAGGTATAAAAAAACCTGCTTGTAGGAACAGTGTATCAGATCCCATACATCTATCGATGATTTGTAAAGCAATTGATCCAGTTTTTCATGCCATTGATAAGAGAAAAATGAGGTGTACTTAATGGGTGACTTTAACATAGATCTTTTAAAAGATGATACGGATAGACAACACATGATTATCTGGATTTTGTTTATTCACATTCATATATTCCAAAAATTTATAGACCTACACGAATTACGGAAAGTAGTGCTAATAATTGACAACAATATTGACAAATGATCTTGATGCTGTCGACTCTGCTATTCTTGTTACAGACATTAGCGATCATCTGCCAACCATCTTACACAAATTTCAAATTCTAAATTGAACAAGACCAAAACAACCTCCTTTTACCAAAAGAACCTTCTAGTGACGATAATGTTGTAAAATTAAAAAAGGTATATCTAATGTGAATGGGACAGAAAAGGCTGGATGGTACTGAATGTAAACCAGGATTACAAGTATTTGTAAAAACCATTTTCTAAATTGTATGAGAATGCTATTACCCTTAAAAAACTTAACGCTAACCAAAAGGAAAAGTTCCTCAGTTCTCCTTGGTTCGGATCACCACTGGTATCTTGAATAAGTGTGACAATAAAAATATAAATGTATAAACAAAACAGGCATGTCCAAATGAAGGAAATTGCCCAAAAATTTCAAACATATCGGAATAGTTAAATGATATAATTCGCAAATCTAACGTTAGTTATTACTTAGGACATTTCAATCTTCGCCTGTCACAATATACAGCATACTTGGAAAACAATTAATGAATCATCGGTAGTGGAAAGAAAAAAGGGACATCAAGGTCAAATTTCTAACTGATAAGGGCGAATCTATAACTGACCAAAAACAATTTCTTCCGAATTCAGTAATTTTTTTGTAAACATTGGTCCGAAACTTGCCATCTCAATGACATTCTGGCAAGGCTATTATGACTATTGAAGAACCAACCCCCCCCCCAAGTGCCCTCATGGCACCGGTCATTGGAAGAATAGGGTGTAAGATTGTTAATAAATTGATGCCAAAAAGAGTGCTGGTCATGATAACATTGGAAATATTAATAATAAAACTGGTAATTCCGGAAATAGCTTACCCGCTGACCATGATATTTAATGTGTCAATATCATCGGGAGAATCGTACCAATGACCTCCAAAATTGCCAAAGTAGTGCCGATATTTAAAAAGGACGATTCAGAGATTTTTTCAAATTATCGTCCAGTTTCGGATGTTGCATTGTTTCCAAAATCCTAGAAGATTAGTTTTTAACAGTTGCATGTCCATATATTGATGAATACAAAATACGTAACGAAAAAAACAGTTTGTTTCCAGTCCAAATCACCAACATATATGGCAATTCTAGGAGTTAATTGACAAGTTATGTAATGCAGTTGAAAATCATGAACGAAACACTTGGAATATTTAGATTTATAGAAAGCTTTCGACACCATTGACCATGAACTTTTTACTATACAAATTAGAACATCACGGATTTAGAGGGGTTGTTTTGGAATGGTTTTATAAGGTATCTAACAAATCGCAATCAACATGTTTCAGATCTCTTCAATAAATTCGGACCTTAAAAAAGTATTAATAGCGGTGTTCCAGCAGGGATTCAAGTACTTGGCCCATTAATTTTTATCATCTACGTTAATGATATCTCAAATACGTCTTCATTACTAGGACTTCTATTTGATTTAGCTGGACACACTACTATTTTGGATTCTCATCCTGCAACTCATACTAAAAGGGGGATAATAATGAGAATTATTAGAAGTAAGAAGTAACTGGTTTACAGCAACAAAGTATCTGTTAAAGCTAGTTAAACAAATTATATGATATTTTAGGAACACCCAGGGGACTTCGAAGTATATTGATATACAAGATGTAAATGAAAATAATGATGAAACCAAAACTACCATCTTGGTGCAGGTGATAAATATGAAGTAATGGATAGTAAACTTAGAAAAGGGTCCACACAACCTACACATTTCTTGGTGTCGTCATTGCCATAACCTAACATGCGAAGTAAAATAATGATGACATATACTAAAGAAGATATCAAGCAAAGATAGGCGAAGTATTGAATAAAGTAAAAACATTTTGCCACCTGTTTCAATAAGGTATATCTATATTGGTACCTTATATTACCGATATCAACTGTAGTATTTGATATGGGCGTAATGCATCAAGAATATATTTAGATAAAATATTCCAAATCCAAAAAAAGGGCACTGAGAACGATCTCCAATGGCCACTATCGATCTCATTCAAGTCCCCTCTTTTTCTTTTTATTGTATTAAATGTAGTTCGATACTTATAAACTTAATTTGGTCTCGTTATGTACAAACATACAATGAGTGAAACTACCCCAAACTTTCGGACAACAAATATTTTATAAAAACTCTGATATACACAGACACAATCACAAGGAATGCCTCAAATTATGTTTTGTGCTAATGCCAAAAAAGACATTCTCTCAAAAATCAGTCAGGAAGTGCCAGGCCCAGTTTTGTGGAACACAATTGAAAAGCTACCATACATTCAAATCATAAACACTTTCTGATCATTCAAAACATAATTATATGTCACACTATATAATAATACTTAGATTATGTTTTTAAAATCTTTTGGAGATCTAACTTCTATTCGAATCAGTTGCATTTGTTTAATTAATACACAATTGTAATCTGGAGCATGGTTTCTTCTATTGTGTTGTTTGTAAGTCCAGATTGTTCGTTGTGTATAATGTTATTTCAAATGTAATTGTGAACTTTGTTAGACAGGGGGCCTAGACAGTTCGGGCCTATTGGCCTTTTTACTAGCCTCCCCCATTTCACATGTTCTTGTTTGTTGTTAATTTGTTGTAGAGTGGATGGAAATAAATTTGAGTTGATTGATTGTAATCACACTCTCAGCAGGAGAGCTGCCAAGAGTCATAATTGTGTCAACTCACCCTTTCAGCCGGAGAGCTGCCAAGTCATCACTCAGAGACGTGTGAGATTCTTGCCGAATTCAAATGTTTGACGGTTTCTGGCACCCATGACCTGCGGAGTCCAGATTTTGATGATTTGCATTTTGTTTTACATCCTGGAGCATTTTTGAGATGTGGGGGGGGGGGGTAATTTAACAGAGGAAAATTTTGAAAGGTGTATAGAAATGTTTATCTGTCTAAGGATTAAAAAAGATACAGTTTGCTATATCTACAACCAACAACTGTCAAGCGTCAACATGGATGTAAACAGTTATATCTGATCCGATTGGGTCAAATTGTTCGTAGGAATTACAACAGGAAATACACAATCATTTAAAAGTTTATTTAATCAGACTCAAAGATATCTAACAGATGCCAGAGTGCTTTCCGCATCGACCCTGTGGCCCTTAACACCATTTTCCCCTTAATTGTATCCCCAATTGTCAAAACAATCCATGACATGTATTTTACTTAGATCTATAAGCATGAAGAATCTGAGCCCATGTGGAGAGAAATCAATGCATTATAATTTTTTTACTGCGGTTTGACCCTTGAAAATTTATCTGTGTTTCAAAGTAATTGTCCTAGATATATTCAAACTATACTTTTTTCATCTTAGAATCAGAAGAACATGTCTATATACCTGGGAAATCCCGTTTAAAACGTTTACCAATTTGACCCTGCTATTATTTCCCCCTTTTCTCATTCTCAAAAATGCTAAAGGATACAAAAGTATCTGGTCAATGTTGCCTAGGAATCCATCAAAACATTTCGTTCATACTCTTTCAAGGTCTATGGTTCTACCGCTGGAATCAGGACAATAAACCAATTGAATTATTCCATAAGGCAGCTACACTATTTCGAATTCCATCCCAACTCAATGGCTTCATTGCAATCTCTAACTCTAAAATAATCAATTAAAATCTACAGATGAATTTTGTGCCTAGAGTTGTAATTTATCCACGACCTTTCGATTACAAGGCAATCGCATACAAACGCACGCCACGCTCCGAGCCGGGCAGGAAAGAAAAATTCGTTATGTTGTATACATCAAATAATAAATACTAGTACTTCAAAAGAGAATAAAGGCGCCAAACCTTATCACGAAATCGCGCCGCTATGAGACGAGGTTGAAAATATGCTCTCCTGTGAAGACGAATTCTGGCACAGAATATTCAGATTAGCCATCCACTATGATTGATACCAACCACGCGTCTTTCGGTTACCCAAACAGCACAACAACAACAAATTTAACCTAACCGAAAGTTATAACTACTACAATTTGGTGTTTTGAGCTAACATTATATGAAGGGCACATTGGTCGCAAAATTCAGACATTATATTTGGTTACAAAGTACATTGGAATTTTCATAATACCTCTATTCTTTTTCAACCGGCTCCTTAAATATTAACCGGAATTTTTTAAAAACTACTACAATTTGTGGTTTAGAGTTATAATTACAAGAAGGAGGCAGCTTGGTCACAAATTAGCCATTACATTTTATTATAAGATTACACTGAACTTTCATACCACCAATTCGGAAGTGGTCGGAACATTTCAAATCATTTTCACAAGTTGTTTAACAATATGGGTAACAATATCACCCAAAATGCTGCAAGATATATTCTACAGTCGTAGCTATACAAAGGAGCGACAGATTTTGATGGGGTTTGTGGACATTTTTGAAGGGAATTTATTTTCGATTTGGGATCATTAAACTTTCAACGAACCCGGGTACTACGCATGTTCCAAAGACCCTTCACTCTACAGCACTGGGTCGTAACTCCGGTGAAAGTACAAACCTTTTTTGGGCAGTTTAACACCGCGTCACTGCATCGATCACGGCAAAGAGATGCAAGCCATCACGGTGTATGTACGCACCACATAAACATTCTGTGTCTGGCTTTTGTCGGTGAAATGGGTAATTACTTAGGTAAGTGTGGCTTTCGCGTTGTAGGTCCCTCTCTCCTATGCCATGCACAAACACAGCTTCGTTTTTCACCCGTAAGAGGGCAGTCTCCGTACTAGGACTGCAGCATTGGGACATGGAGATAACGATGAGATAGTTCGACACTGATTTTACGTATAATATTTCATTCCTTCCGAGAAATCTAAATAGAGGAGGCGGAAATTGAGAGGGATCACATATGCATGCCTTGAGAGCTTGAGGCGCATATGCTTACTTAGGGCAACGGTTCAAATGATACAAAAAATCGCAATTTCTTGGAGGTAGGGCGAGGGCGAGGATCACGAAATTGTAGAGGTTGGTCTAAGGAACAGCCTTAACACTTAAGTGACCAAGGGGGGGGGGGGTTCCTATGGACCCCCAAAACCACTTGTTTACATCCACTTAGTACAGTAAATGTACATACACCATTATGAGATACAATTAATGTAGAGCAAAATGCCTATTGTCCAGGGTCTACCACCATGTAACATAAAGTGGATAACACTAAAGCAACTGCGCATATTACACTCCACACCAAGACAGACTATGTTATGCCTATGCCAGTGCCAGATTAGTCTTAATGACAATAAATATTATGAACTATTGTTTTAGTGCTTAATACGCCTGATACTCTAAGTGAAATATTTCACTTATGGTCTGATACCATATCTTCTCGTTCTTTGAATTACTTCAATGTCTTAATTTCCAAGTTAAATTTTCATCAATAATACAACAAGAAAATTTAGTCGCAATGACTCTTTCAAAATTTCAAATTTTACCTTGACTAATATAATTATATTTATCCGAGGCACCAACTTTAAATTCAAATGTCTGACTGAAGTACCCATGCGATATAGTTTGTCGCTTGAACCTTTTGCGTACCTTTTACGGTCATTGTTAATAACAATTGATGTGCCCATAAGTACATTCATATGAAAAAGAGGTTATTGTAGTGTGATCGCAAATAGAATATATTCCAAATTGATGAGGTATGTAAATATCATTTACATATAATATAAAATAACAATGGGCGAAAGTGGACCGCGTGGTACGGGAGTTAGATGTATATACTGCCGCCTGGTTCTTTTTTTTTTTCAGATAACTATTAAACCACGTTAGTACAATACTTCTTATACCATAGGTTCTAGTTTATACAATAATATATTACGGTCTATTGGTATTCATATAGTAATAGTTACAGCAATTGTATTTTATCTATGTAGTTCTAAACCGCCATACATGTTGATGTGGGACCTTAAAACAATTGTTTATCATTGAGAATTATTAAAGAAGTTCAGATACGAGATGATCTATATATTAAATACCGTCTTTCCGGATTGTTAGATAACGGTTAAACTGATATTGGTCTATAGTCAGCGAATATTTCAGTGCTTCGTGGTATACATAGTGTGGCCAACAAATGTAACATCATAAAAAAATATTAAAAAACTTATTTCTTAACCTAACATCTATATAACTGTAGGACGACCTAACTATCCCTCTATCCATTCCTGTTCCCCATTCATTGGGATCCCAGAAAGTGAAAGGTGTAAATTGTAATTAGAACAACTTTACTTGTTTAATCTTGGTAAAAAGCAAAGATATTGAAAGGTCATTGGATTTGGTGATATTACTTTTCAAAGAAGTTGATTACATGGACTCAATTAAAGTAGTAGTATGATTGTAAAAGAAAGCGCCACTATGTCTTTGATGCAAAGCGTTTCAAATTGAGCATTGCTTCAAGATGGCTTGTCCTTAAACTTCTTGGGTAACCATCAACAGCCATAATTCACCAGTGAGGCGCTAAAGGCACATTTTGTCTATTCTCATATTCATTCGTCCATGGGTATAAAATTTTCTGATGTTTACATCAAAAGAAACTGCTTTACCGCAGAAGACGAATTATGTCGCTTTAGCTCGCCATAGCTTTCCTTGCGCTTATTCCTTTTTTCAAATGGCTCACTCACCCGGCGATTTTGTTCTTTGTATTGCATAGAGTTCTTGCCCGTAACCAATCTTTGCATCGTTAGCAAACAATCGGGTGTCCTCTTGAGCCGGCTTTGGATCTTCATCTTACAATCGTCATTAGGCTTTCTGTCAGCGTACAGTAAGAAAGGTGTGGTTGCTATTGCAGAACTTCTTCCCACCCACACACCTCAAGTTTGAGGTCTCATAAGTTGCTTTGTTTGGCGTAGGTGTTACCAATTTTACTCAAAATATACTCAGGTATGAATTAATTGCCACAAATTTCACACGCTCGTCAGTGATGAATTATAGCTGGTTGCATGGTTGCCAGTTCAGGGGACAAGCCATCTTGAAGAAATGCTCAATCTGAAGAGCGGGTGATGTGGTGGCCAACTTTCATTCACACCTAAAGCCATGAGACCCCATGGTCTGTTTATATTTTGCAATTTCCTAATAGTGACTTCACAGGGTTCGGCCCTGAACATTTGTTGCACATCGGCCATTTGGATATTTGACCAAGTTTCCTAGATTTTGTGGATTGTGAAACAAAGACAATACTTTTCCTTCAATTTAATCTTATCCAATAATCTTTCTTATAAACATGTCAATGAATTGTCTTCCACTTCAGTTCTTCTGATGGCTATTTTGTAAGTACCTGAAAAAACCAAACGCTTAAGATGCCATCTTGGATTTTGTCCAATTTTTCATTAATCTGTAGTTGATCATTTTGCACCCTTGATGATTTTTTTCTTCAAATTTAAAACTTACAGTAATCCTAGAACAGTTTATCTGTCATGTAATACAACTTAAATGCTTGTCTTCAACGTAGTTATAATTTGACATAAATGATCGAAACCCTGTGGCTTCCAACAAGGAATACAGAAAATTATTTTAGTGTCTACAAACCCAGAGATAGGAGTGAAATTAAATTAGTAACTAATGCAAACGTGAAAGCAAAGAACATCAAGAAACTCGGGCAAAACACAACAACATAAGAAGGCAATCCAAAGAAACTCAACTTAGAAGCACAGGAATATGTACCACAACCACAGAGGAATGCAATCTGCAAATAAGTTTCAGATTTTATCTCGTGGCTCATTACCCTAAACATCCATCACAAAGTGGCCTAACAAGAATTGACATGCTTTTGTAATTTTGCTCTAATATCCTTAAAATCGGGATAATGCTCATAATATCATATATTCATATTTTCACCAAAGTGCTTTTACCTTACAAAAAATTAATTTCTGAATGTTGACGTTTTGGCACCTCATGTATGGAACAACCTTGCATTTTTAGATAAGTCTTACATTTCTAGTTGGAGTGATAAGTAAAATCATTGCCAGTAGTGTGGTAATTCTTTTGCCCAATAGATAAACTTTTCAATTTGTTTTCACGACCAGGGCTTGTATTTTGATCAAAAATTGTCAATGAGTTAGCATTCATTTTCCAATCACTGAGTTCATAACATGGATGCATCATAAGGGTCTTTTAAATAATCAAAATATTTATATATTGCCAGATTTTTTAATGTTAGAAGGCAACTGCGGTCTAAATATTCATAAGAACCATGAATTGGCAATATCGTGATCATTAGTAACTTTACATCTGGAATCATTTGTAAAACATATAATAATAATAATATAATAAGCAGTTTTTATATAGCGCATAATCCTCGTAAACAGGCTCAAAACGTTGTTGCCAATTATTATTACGACGCCTCAAGAAATAGTCACAATCATTTCGATTCATCTAAGTGGCTGCTTATGGCGGTCCGGAAAGTGTGTGTAGTCTGTGTCACAGACTTCGAAAGATTTTATCTAAATTAGTACTGCGCGAGAAATTAACGTTATCAGTCCGTCATAGCGAATGCATGCAAATGAAACTAAATCTCAAATATCTCCGGAAAACGAAGGGGTTCTATGGAGATTTTTGCATCAGAGGGTCCGTTACTATGTTTTGTTTTGGATATGTATCGTAATTGGGTCTGAACCTATAGAACCTAGCGAGAAAAATGAACGTTTTTGTCGGGTACTTCGGTGCTCGCAAACACGGAAAAGTTAACACGCAATCGCTACCGGTCGCATCCCTTTTTCCCACAATGCCTTTCGATATTATTCCAGTCTTGAGAATTTTCAAACGCTGCGCCAACTTTTTTTTTTCAATTTTAGAAATAGGATATACGTACTTACCGGACCGCCGTAGTGGCTGCTCAAAGACATGGCTTACAAGCGCACAAGCCTATCAGCACTTAGATTGTAATTATTCCCATAAACAGCTCCCCAGATTTCGCTTGGGTCGACGAAGTAATTGAGATTAACGGCCGGACTCAGAGATTTCCTGAGGAGGGCGCCCTAAATTTCAAAAAAAATCGTGTTTTTTGCAATTACACAATGGTCCATATATGATCACTGTGTGAAACAAAAAATTCTAAGCTTACAATTCGAATTCCTTCATATTAGAAATCCACAACTTTGTTTTAAAAATTCCGGATCCGGAATTTTGTTTTTACACAGTATACTATGGGAAGTAATACTAAACATAAATATTACCTGCATCAAAACGAAAAATCGATTCATCTCAAAAAATTTAGGAATGTGCATTTTAGGTGACATCTTTAGTTCTAGTGACCTTAGTTTTCATTATTACACAAAAAAATAATATTTCGAAATCTTGAGTCCCACTTTCAGTGTATCTTTCCCAGGGACCAAAAACGTGGCCACAGTGGGGGCGAACGCCACGCTTTTAACGGTCAAATGATCAAGAGTCCTGCGCATTTCCACTATACTACACGTGCTCTCTGATTTTTCAATTTCCTAACCCCGACCGATTATAGTTACTATTTTTCAAATAGGTTTGTACCATTTGAAACATAACATCTACATGATATTTCGAGAGAGTGGCGTGGTCTAATGGTTAGGGAGCTTGCCTTTGGACCCAAGGGTCCCGGGTTCAAATCTCGGTGGGGCTACTTGCTGGATGGTACTCAATTCTTAATTTATATTTAGTGATATTGGTTAAACTCAGAATTACCACTCTCTTCACGGTTCATTTGATATGGCAAAGGAACCATGAAAGCCCTCACTTCCCATTAGTTTGTTTGGCGCTGATTAAGCTGCTGCCTTGAAGTTGCATTGTTTCTGTTTGTGTGTATGTCTCTGCCAATTTAGCTACGGGCTACGATAAGGGATTAAATAAACCAGTTATTATTATTTATTTCGGCACAATTAATATCAAATCTGTAAAACCGCCCTGCGTGAAAATGTCACCCAGGGGTCGTTTAGTGACTTTGCATATGAATAATTAAAGGGGATGGCTCGATTTAGGTATATAAATTTTTCATCTTGATAGAAGGGTCTTCACTCCAAAACTCAATCTGTAAAGTTTTGTATTGAAATTTCAACTTGTTTTGATGCGAGAGCTAAAAATGCGATTTTATAAGCCCATGGAGTACTGTGTACATTAATATTGGTCGACCAAAATGGGGTATATTTTCGCTCATAACTTCCAAACCAAACATTCTTTAACCCTAAGATTTCACAAGGTAAATGAGAAAAAAAAACATTTGGCCTTCTAATAGGGATCACGAAAGCTGATAACCTAAGATGCGTGAGGTGCAATATAGGTATACTGTCCAATTACGGGGTAAGATAATTTTCTGATCATGACGTGGTTCATGACGTGGTGATACGGCACCTAGATTACCTGTAGGACATGAGACTGTAAGGAACACTCGTCAATATCTGAATTGTGAGTCATTCTAAAACTTTAGTAATATATCACCCATGAACTTTGGATGGATTTAGTTACATCTTGCTACGCGTCGTCGCGTCGGTAGCGTAGACATCAATTGAACATACGCGCCGCTTTATTAAAAAAATCTAAGGTGATGGCGCTCTAAACAATTACAAGTAAATATTGAGGTGAAGTAAGGGGGTGCCGGTCGTCGAGACGTAACATTATCACATAATGAAACCCTTTACCCGATTTTAAATAAAAGCTCCAGGCTAATACCCTGTGTGTACCCAGTAGCCAGGGGAAGTTATTTGATGAAAACGTAACACTACCATGCATGAAAGAAAACCATGCACAGACTGGAATATTGTGCGTGTTATTGTGGCTTCCAGCTCAGAGATCCACTGGGCAGCTGACTCGTGAGATTTTGTGAAAAGAGAAAAAGAGACCGTATTTTCTAGTGTTTTCAGTGCAATAAAGTATATGCTTAGTTTTGGTCGAGCAGTTAACGGGAAGTTTTCATTACGACTACTCTTTCACCAGCAGTATTGCTACAGTTTTTAGAGTCAGTTCGGTTGCATAGCACATTTCCTTTTCAAGTAATGCAAAACGTAACGATTTTATTTAGCAAACAAATTGCGAGTAAAAGAAGTGCTTTTATCAGATTTCCGTGTGCAACTGGGCTTTGATAAAACTACTTGACTTGAAGAAATATCCATCTTAACGGTGTTTGTTCTGATGTTTGACTTTCTTTGTTGCTTGCTAAAACGATCTGAGATGACGGTTGAGAGTGTATAAAGAAGAGGATTTATAGAGGAATTTATTGGCAAAATAAAAGCCACCGTCCAAGCATACACCTCGGGGGAAACGAACAACACACCTAATTGAACCAATATACATACAGTTACCAAGGGAACCCAACAGCAAAAATCAGTAAACACGAGGGCAAAACTTTTCATAGCCATCCGTAATTCTTCCTCAACTGTCTGATTTCGAGAAGCCTTTTTAGCCGTCACTTGAGCAATGTGAAAAATTTGTAAATAACAAAATGCTACGAGTAGGAAACATGCAAGATTCAAACCAATGTAGACAACAATCGAAAAATAAGTTGCCAGTTTGTAACTAGTAATTGATGATACTGGGAAAGACACGTTTGCTGTTGCATAATCATCTCTCATATTAAAGCCTGTTATAAATTGAATATAATATGAACTGTAATCATACTCAACAGCAAAGTTAATGTTATTGACCGCTACTGAATCGTACCCAATGGTCGTTATAGGCCGTTTGACTATTGGAATACCGATGCACACCTCGGAAACTTCAAATGCGTTAGAAAATAGTCCAGATAAAGCAATGGGCAGAACACCTAAAGATAACGATAGGAACCATATGAGAAACGACACCAGTTTTGAATATTTCACAGTCAATCGATGACGACTGAAGGGATGCTTACTCCAAAATATCTGTCAAAACTAATGAAGGTTATGAAAAACACAGATGCCTCACTTGATAAAATTGATAGTACACCTGCAAGCTTACAAACTACACCGTTCCTCCACCATTTAGAATACGATGGAAAATACTCTCCAAAATAAAGGTCACTTGCCGCCAATAAAATCATATTAATACCCATTATGAAATCAGAAAGCGAGAGGTGGGTAATGAGAACGTCCTGGACACCTTGAGTAGCTTTTTGTCGTGAAGAAAAGGCAAAAGCATTAAGGATTACTGATGAGATTCCAAGACACCACATTGAGACTCGAAGCATAACGTCAGGTAACATGCGCTTGCAAGTCAAATAGGCAGGCCTAGGATTTTTAGGAACGCAATTATGCTCTTTCATGAAACAACATGTAGCGTATTCATCGACTAAAACTTGCAGTTTGCAGGTACAACAAAGGAAGATATCGTCACAGTGTAGAGATTGTTTTGTCTTAGATCAGCCGTTTCCAAATTAGTTGAAAAATTCAAAAGACCACTGCTAACCGTTTGTAAGCTATTTTGAGATAAATTAAGAAACGACAAAATAGATAAATCGTCAAAAACGCTGTTATGTAGGCTTGACAAATTGTTTTGTTGAAGATATAAAAGTTGAAGGCGCCATAATCCGCTGAACACACCTTCGCTTAGCTCTTCTAAAATGTTTCCCGCTAAATTAAGGTGTCTCAGTTTATTTTGCTTATGAAATATTCCACCTTGCATTTGATTAAGTATGTTGTAACTAAGATCTAGAACAATCAAATTGTCTAATCCACTTACGAACTCAACAGGAACCTCTCTGATGGCATTGTGTGACAGAGATAAATACACTAGTTTGGTTAATCTTGTGAATAAAGAACTTATATCATGGATATCATTTCTGCTGAAATCAAGTACGACAACATTAAACAAAAATTCAAAATGAGGTAAAGTAGTTAAGAAGTTTTGAGACATGTTGAGATATTCCAACATGTAAAGAGACGAAAACAAATCCTGTGATAACTTTGAAAGGTAATTATTAGATACATCCAAATAGATAAGATTTGTTAATATGTTAAATACATCTTTTGGCAGCTTCGCGATGGCGTTGTTTCTAAAAGACAAAGAGGTCAGATTAACCGTTGAATTGAAGGCAGTTGAAGGTACGGAAGATATTTTATTATCCGTAAAACGAATGGATTCTAAACGACTCAATGAATCCAATAAATCTGGCGTGAATATCATTAAATTATTTTGGATTAGATTGAGCTTCTCAAGGTGTGACACATGTTAAAAACGTCAGTGGGTAACAAGGGGAGTTGATTATATCCTAAATCAAGAATGCGTAGATTAACCAAAGAAATAAATACATTATCTGGTAATCTTAAGAGTTTGTTTCTGCTTAGTGTTAGAACCGTTAAATTAAATTGAAAATCAAAAATACCTTCGTTTAATACGCTGATACTATTGCTTCCCAATCCTAGATAAGATATCATCAGAAGATCATCAAATATTCCAAGAGGCAGTTTTTTTAATGAATTATTGCTTAAATCTAGCATTAGTAATGTATATTGACGGCCAAATACACCAATAGGTAAATCAAATATACGATTATTACGTAAGTATAAGTGAGTCAAATTTACTTTTAAAAAGGTGTCTTTTTCTATGGCAACAATGTTATTGTCACTGAGTTCCAGACCAAGATCATATCCACTTTGAATTTTAATATCAAATATTCCCTCGTGCAAGCGTGTTATATTATTATCACTTAAGATTAAATAATAACATTCTGAAAGGGAAAAGATTAACTTCTGAGGTAAATAGATTAAGACGTTGAAATCGAGAGCAAGAACCCTTAAATTTTGTAGAGGATCAAAAATATTGTCTGGTATATACGTCAGGTAATTTCCACTTAAGTGAAGTACTAACAATCTTTGCAGTGAAGTAAAAATGTCCTGTGGCAAGTATTTCAATCTGTTAAATGCTAGACTTACATATATTAAACGAGGTATAGGGTCAAACAAGCGCTGCGGCAAAGTTGTTATTTGATTGTATGCGAGATATAACCAACTCAATGTAATCAAATCATAGAAAGCTTTACTTGTAATACGTCCAATCTTGGTTCTTTCAAAACTTAAGGTTACTATTTCTTCAGCGTACACAATAAGCGAGCTAGAATTTACAGAAGCACAGTTCTCACTCCATTTTCTCTTACTAAGAATGCATATGCATTGATTCGGACATCTCAGAACTGCGGTGAAATTTTGTATTAAGCTATCATAAAAACTGGTGCTGTCTATAAAACCTTCTTGTACAGAGTTATACTTAGTGATATTGCATGTCGAAATGCTACTAAAAGTTTTAGGTAGTTGCGATTCAAAACTTTTCAACTCTGGAGGACACCTCTGGATATCGAAAGGCACGGAATAAATTTCAAGGTTAAAATTCGCCCTTTGAAATAAAATGTAACGTGTTCTCCAGGGAGCAACAGAACAAATGACTTCGAATTTTCCGAAAAAGACAAAATTGATTTATTTTGGCATTGGTTTGTGCTCTGACCTTCGATATTAGCATACGCATACGTTAAGGTATCGTTAATCATAAAATTATTTACAACTTCCACCAAGATGCTATTTTTAGCAATTACGTCAAAACTGCACGAATTATTCTTCAGATCTGTGTTCACATTTAAATGTACTGGAAACGTGGATTGTACACTTCCCTCTATACTACAGATGTTCGTTGTAGTATTGATCTTGTACCCAGAACACACATTTCCGATCAACGTTATTGTACATATAAAATATATTATGAAATACATTGTGTTTATCGATTCATATGTCTGAACACCATTCTCATAATAATTATTTGTAAAATTATTTCTACATTAATCACCACACTTGTCCGATGGAAAGGAAGACTTTCCTTTGTTGTTACTCGAAATGTTAATAGACCACTACCAGATCCTGTCAAAGAGAAAACAAAAAAATCAATCAGATTGTTTTAAATTTCCAATTGAAAACATGTTTATCATAAAAATATGTATTGTATGTTTGACTTCAACGTGTTTTTTAATGTTAAACCGATCTAGTTAAACTTACGGAGGTTCACGACATAAGCAAATGTGAGGGATCTGCATGTAGTTTTGTTTTGTGGTCCTTATATCATAGGCAGTTTCGATGAATTGAGCACTATCCCGTTTCCACTGACTGCTTATCTATCAATATCAGGAAAGGAACGTTTTGGCATATTGCAGTAGTTTATATCGCTATATCATTTCAAAGGTGCTTGTTCCGATTGTCTTTGGGACCTCCCGACTTACCCGGAAATAGGATCAATTTTGATGTCAGATGAAAGGCCGTACAAACTGGCCTTTATCATGCACTCATTACAACTGCAAAATAAGAACAACAACAACATTTTGTGGTGAAGATAAAAGTATCACTGTTTAAAATTTCGGTAATTCAGTTGCAATTCAGTATGCTTAAAATAAATTCGACAAGCAGCTTAGGAAAGCTTTGAATGATACAAGTTTCCTATAACCGCCTTGTCCTTGTCCTTATTGCAATTCAGGAGGGAAGAACTTATACGTTTCGAACCCAATTAAATATTCATGACTTAAACAATATGTAAATTATAGAAAAACGTCGATTTTGAAAAACGAGAACATCCACCATTTAAAATGACTCGGGATAGATAGCTTACTTTTTTGTACAAAAAATACGTTCTTAAGTCCAGAGAGCGAGTACTTGTTAATGTGAATGGGTTGAATAAGTCGCCACCTGTAGCCACGTACCATGCGAGTTTTGCTCGAAGGCAGCACGTTTCACCTTTAGAGAAAGCCCTCCAGTTGGCCGTAAATCTGAAAATGTTTAAAACAAATCTAATGAAATCTCAATCATAACGATCTGCATTTCTGTAGTGAGCCGATCGCTGCTAGTGTCAAAAAGTAATTTTCCGGTAAAGTGCGTGTACCGGTGTGAAAGCAACTATAGTCCGGCGGGGGCCATAGTCCGAGCTCCATAGACGATAAAGGGATAAAGCGTGAAACTAATGTTGCCTGAAGAGTCAATTGAATTGAGTGCCCTATTACTTACCGTTGTAGCCGGACTTAGAGTACGCCGGACTATATAATTACTTCTACACCTGTGTTAAATGGAGATATTTTCCGGCATGAACCACAGTCCGGGCTCCATAGACGACAACGGAATAAAGCGTGAAATTAATGTTGCGTGAAGAGTCAACTGAATCGATTGCCCTATTGTTCACCATTGTTGGCGGACTGTAAGACCGGGGACCATATCTGCTGCCACAACTGTATTCAGATGTTTACTTCAGCAGACAATAGATTTCTACATAATAATTATACAACCAGTAATACCTCGCACAATAGAAAGCCAACTAATTTGCGTGCGATCAGTTTCCCATACCAGCTCGGTACAAAACTACCGCCACATCTTGAGCATGATTCGGATTGACACTTTGGCGGAGAGAGACAAAAATAATTTCTTTTCAATTAATGAGAAGATAATTTCGAGAGAAAAAGAAACAGTAAACTATACTTCGTTGTTTGAAGTCTCAATATAACGGGACTGGCAGCATTGCAATCGCGGGTGTATTCTTCAACTAGACACCTTGGTCTATTACTTTAAGTAATAAAATTGCATTAAACGCAACTTCGAACCCTTACTGTGGTGTTCAATGAGACCGCCTCCCGGCTACACGATCCCTCTTGCTATACGGTCTGTTTGGAGTTATTGCTATATTAATATCGATATTCAAAACAGAAATTAAATTTAGATGAAGATTTCTCATCACATGGGTATAGACACAGATCACAAAACATTGCAATTTATTTTCAGCTCGTTTGTTACGATTTTAATTGAGAATTTTCTCTATAGCTTAATTTAATTGTAGCTGACTCTTCGTCCATCATGCGTGGTGTTGGTTAACGAAATCTCATCTTTTCCTATGGCAACGACAAGGCTTCATTAAAACACGTATTTAAAAATATGCACAAAGAAATTTTTATTTTCAATAGTTTAATTTCAAAATTTAAAACTCAATAATTGTTATTTTTCTCTGACTAGTTGGAATATTAAAACGGCGATTATTTATGACGAAAACAATCTTCAAACAAATAAAGAAAAATATAATACAAAAATGTGTACGCCAAATAGCTCCAGAGTGAGATTAAAATGACTCATTTAGAGTCGTCATTGGTATTTGAAATCCTGGTACTTTTGTTAATTAAAATATAGCATACCTTTTATAACGAAAATTTACACGTCTGTTTAAAATTTTGACTTGATAAGTTATTTTACCTTCTGACACGGAAAATATTTAAAATATAGTACAACCAGTGTACAACCAGTGTTATTTTATGGAAGAAAGAAAGAAAGAAAGAAAGAAAACAAGAAAGAAAGAAAGAAAACAAGAAAACAAGAAAACAAGAAAAAAAAAAGAAAAAAAAAGAAAGAAAAAGAAAGAAATTAA
Source organism: Ophioderma brevispina (assembly GCA_023653785.1). Taxonomy (NCBI): domain Eukaryota; kingdom Metazoa; phylum Echinodermata; class Ophiuroidea; order Amphilepidida; family Ophiodermatidae; genus Ophioderma; species Ophioderma brevispina. Next base: position 25,954 of record JAMKCH010026272.1, read on the forward strand.
GAAAAAAAGAAAGAAAAAGAAAGAAATTAAGAAAAAGAAAGAAATAGAAAGAAATTAAGAAAAAGAAAGAAATTAAGAAAAAAATATACATTTTCAATAAACTCTGAAATTCCCATTTTAATTTATGGTCCACCCAATTCACATAGCAGGAACCTGTTATAACTGGTAAATGCTATTGCTATTCAGCAGGTGCCTGTTATAACTGACTCAATGTATACACTGGATACAGTGCTATCATATCACAATAGTATTATCGCTTTATTCCATAAAGCTTATGTAGGATTAAAATCAATCACCTCCCACATCCGCCCTCGCTAGTGTAGTGGATAAGAGCATCGATTTATAATGCAGGTATCACAGGTTCGAATCTAACCACGGCCTTTTTAAAATAAATGTATTTTAATATTATTTTAGAGTAAAGAGAAACATTACTAAGTCCAAGGTTGGAAATACGCGTGTACAATACGTTAAGGAACAGTAACCCGTTCCACTGGTACCTGCTGTATAGCACTGTATGCAGTGTATACACTTCTAGTGCATCAGTGTATTGTTGATTATCCATTGTTGTTCAGTGAATTATATCCTACGAATCAGTCTCCAGTAAGGTTATCTGAGGCAGAGAGCACAAATTATATAAACCTGCACGCCAAACAAAAGATTCTAGATAAACTTGCACGCGAAACAAAAGAATCTTGATAATTTGTGCACTCTGTCTTCTAGTGACTTCAGACAAACCTCTATAAACACGGAGAATGATTCGTAAAATACAATGCTCTGAACAACAATGAATAATCAATATGCAACAGATTTACCAACCATGTCCATCAAGCATCGTTAAGGGTGGTCGACAAAAGTTATCCTAATGTGTGAAATGGCGTGCTTGAGTGGCTTTTCAATTCCCTCAGTTTCACCGGACCTCTCTCTATAATAATATATTTTTTTAATTCAAATGAAAAAACTATGGAGTTGATAAAGTGAGTTTTCTGATCAAATTGAAAACCGAACATTTACAATTGGGAATTGAAATCTGTACCCATCACTTGAAAACATATTTTCTTTAAAAAAATTAACCAAAAAATCTAGTTTATCAACCTGAAAAATAGGTTATTCTCTATGAAAACGTAGAGTTTCAAAAACTTATTTATTCGTCGGGGGGAATATTTTTTGAAACGTTATCCATTTGATAAAACGAGATACCGATGAGGCAATGATTGACTGTTGAAACCATGGTTCTCAAAAAATATTTCAATAAAACTCAGGTGTTCAAGTAAAAAAGGTTTATTTTTTTTTTAAACACGTTTTCTTAAAAGATTATATATTTTAAAGATTAGCAAATTATAAATTCAAAAATCTCGCACTAACTCAAAATGCAATAAGTACCCTTGTAATTCTCAGGTCAAAATGATCATGATAAACTCAGATTATCAACTTGAAGAACAGCAGGGTTTTATGAATGGAAAACTTTTCAGTCAATACTTATAGCTTTTCTCGATAACATAAGTTTTCAATCAGAAACAGTTCACCTAAAAACTTAATTTTCAGTTGAAAACAAAATTCAGTTAAATTAAAAAAAAAAAAAATTTCCCGAAAAAAATAATTAAAATTTAATTATGACCAAAAAAAAATAGTGTTGTAACGAAGTATGAGGATTGGAGCCTGCCAACATGGCATAAAACTATAGGGTCACTCCTACTGGTTGCCTACGTAGAGACCCGAATCCCCACGCAACAATGGCGTAGAGGGGGGCGGGCCAGTGGTAGAGGGCGGGGAATCTTGACCCCCCCCCCCTTGCCCCCCTGTGAAAGAAATTATTAGTGATTTTCTGCAAATGTGTCAATTTACATATAAAACCAATAGGCTATACTATTATACCTATATACGATTCTTAATATATGCTACAGTGTGCGGATTAAGGGGCGCATAAGGTACCGGAAGCATTGTAGATGTATAAACATATAGAATGGCTTTGTACGCACGCACGGGGGAAGGCACACGTTAAAAAATTACAGTGCAATTAGCAGTGAAAATACTGTAAAAAAACTTACGTTTGATGTAATTTGGAAAGACAGCAAAATACTGTAAATTTTATGTTCAGTCCACGGCCTATAATGACGCAGTAAAAGTGGGCCTTTATTCGAAATTATAATGAGCATCAACTTATTATAATACACCAATTAGGAATTGTTCATTATACGATTAAGTACTAAAATTGACAGGAAAAAAATCCTGTAATGTACAGGAAAATACTGGCAGCAATTCAATAATGCAAGGGTGCAGTTAAAGTTGATATGTTGCAGGTGTTAGGGTGTTCGTCTCCGTGCTTTTATCTCAAACATTTACATCTCTATTAATAATTACCCCAAAGATATATGTTTGTATATGTTTGTATTGAATTATGTTTTACAGTATACTGTAATGTTACGGTAATGTGTTGGCAGAATTGTTGCCAGATTTCCTGTAATGTATTTTACAGTGTACATTAAGTTGCCAACACCCCTCCGGCTCTACCCCCCCACGAAAAAAATCGTGGTTAGCAATGGGATTGAAACGTGGTCATTAAAACCATCAGTCAACACAAGCACGTAGTTTCCTTGAGATTTTACTTTTCTTTCATTTGACAGGAGTTGCAGCATCGAAATCAAAGACTAGTTACTGACAATAGCTTCTTGTTGTAACATGATCCGGCCTTTTACTGGAGAGGGGATGTCACTCATGCAGCCAAATAGCTTTGTCAAAAACCTCCATGCGTTGTCTTGATTAATGATAATAATTTACAATAAACGGGATGAATTAGTATCTGCCATCGCATCCTTCAACATGCATTTATTCCGTTGATGGCTTGCCGAATCATTTGGTGGTGGCACAATATACAAAATGTTTAAACTACCCCAATTGTATAGGACGTGTGGACATGTGTACAATACACTAGTACTAGGCCTAAAGGTCGGACCACATACCTTTAATTGGAGAATCCAATTCAAATATTATACTCGCTTTCATAACGGAGAGGTTAACTGCCCAGTCCACCTCATGTGTTACATGCGTTCCGAAAGGAATACTGTATGTTAGTCAACAGTACCTCATTACTTGGTCAAACACCATGGCCTTTTCAAGTGATGGAACCTCATCAACAAACCTCATCAACAAACATTAATCCCTACAACTGCTAATTGATCGATACAGGTGATTGAGCAAGAAGGAGTTGATCACGGTGTTTTACTGTGTTGAAGTATTTATGTTTTTATGGTACATTTTCTTAATTTTACACACTATTATATTATTTACTGTATTATGAAACTGATGCATGCTAAGTGTATGACAGATATTTGACTGAGTACCGTGAAGTATGTTAGATAATTGTGTGTGAGCACGAGTTTGTCCACTTTGGTCTCGAGGCCTTCGGGCCCTTGACCCAAAGTGAACAAACTCGTACTCTACGCGATTATCTAACATAAAGCACTAGCTACGTAAATATCCTTTACTACATTGAGTCAGTTAACAGGTACCTGCTGAAAAGCAGGTACCAGTTTTATTAACAGGTTCTGCTATGTGAATTGGAGTCTATTATACACAAGGTATTGAGAATAAAGGGACTATAAAAGTTTGACCATCTTCTACCCGAGCCATTTTTGCAACAAAAACTACCGAAGGGGGGGGGGTGGGGTGATATTCTTTACTGAACATCCGGATCTGTAAATTTGGTACAAAGGATAGCTTAGATTTTTTTTTCCTTGGTACCAAATAAGTACCAACAAAATCTCCATGATGACGTACTATGCGTCTATGTTGATGTGAAACGTCCGGAAACTACTGAATATAGGATGGAACTGATATTTCGCAATTTATGATCAAACCACCTTATTATAGTCTCCAAAATGCTAGTACAACATGTATATATACCTAGTCATTTCCCATCAATAGAGCCAAAACCGCATGAAAATCGATATTTCTACCTTTTTTGGCCGAAAAATTGAATTTTTCCTGTTAGTGTGTGTCTATGGAACTTGGAAGTTTTGCTGACATGCGAACTTTTGACGTCATTCATTGTGACGTGAATGAACTAGGATGTTTGGTACGCATTTTGGTTCAATGCGAAAGACGGGACCCTAGATCTATGTGTTACAAATGTTGTTGTTGTTCCTGTGTTGTGTTAGGCATCTTGGACTGCTCCCGAAGGGGGTGGTTTGCCACACCCCCTATCATCACTTTTGGATCACCCTGTATCTTACCTTTACCCCGGTGGAGTTTGTTTTTTTTTATGACGACAAGGAGTGGAACAGTGTCAATTGACATTACAGTAAATAATGTGGCACCAAAAGGTGGGTTTTCAGCAAGCCGGGGAACAAACCTGAAAGGGGGGGGGGGAGGGGGGGGGAACAATGCTCGCGCTACATTAGACTCACGGTAGGTGTACACCAAGTTTAAAACATAACAACTAAAAAACACCAAAAAAAGACCAAAGTTAAAACATCCATGGTACAAACGACACACACCGTGAGTATATTAACAGAAAACAAAAATTCCTGTTTGACGCGCGTTTGACGAGAAATAGCACTCGGTCGGCAATATTATCAATAATCACTTAACCTCGTTAATGAACAACATTAAATGTAATTTCAACCCACAAAAGTTATTGGACAAATTTCAGGCGCAACATATGAATCAGAAAAAACGGAGGGAAACGATGAATTAGAAGTACTTTCAAATGGTGTCACATTATACTGATTATGAGTGGCAAGTGCGACACTCTGACAAGTGGTCTCACAGACCTACAGCCTTTAGGACGAAATATGGATTTAGTAGCCAAACTTTAAAAAGAATCTCAAGTTATCCTCATGATGTGCCATTTAGTGATTAAATTGAAGATAATTCACTCTTTTGCAAAGAATATGCGTTTAACGGGATTTCTTTTGTTCAAAATCACTAATGACATCACTTACTAAAGATCAAACAATTTGCGATAACAGCGATGAAGATTACTCGTTGGCCGAGCGGTCTAAGCGTGGGACGTTATTGATTTTACTCTTTGAGTGGTCTTTGTTGTCGGTGGTAGCACGAACGACGTTCAGCTCATCAAAAAATGCCACGAGCGTCAGTCATTTTTTTTACTTATGGTCATCTTGGCCATTGAAGTTTATGGAATGGAAGTATAATTAATCTAATAAGTTCCAACATTTCCAAAACTTTCTTATTAAGGAAACACGGTAGTGTGTCCACCAAGCTTTTAAAAAATAAAAACAAAAAAAGAAAAGAAAAACAGCAAAAAAGCATTAGAATGTCCATGATACAAGCGACCCACACCGTGAGTATTAAGACACATGGTAGTGGGTCAACCAAAGTTTTTAAAAAACCCCGAAACAAAAACAAGAAAAACAACAAAAAAGCATCAGAAATCCCTGATACTAGCGACACATACCGTGAGTATTTAACAGAAGAAACAAACTTACCCTTGTTGGACGCGTGTTTGACGAGTAAAATCACTAGGTGGGGTGTCTTTAACAATCGCTTAACTATCGTAACAAAAGCATAGCAAGTATTTCAACCAAGGAAGTATATATTTGACACATTTCCTGAGCAAGATATGAATTAAGAAACGGAAACGACGAGTTAGGAATGCTTTCAAAACGGTCATGTATAACGATTATTAGTGGCAAATGAAAACTTTAAAAAAAACCGGTCTCACAGAACCTACAGCCATTATTCGAAAACGAATATTGGCAAAATTAGTACATGATTTCTATTATCATAATGATGTGCCTTATTGCTAACACTTGCAAAATAATTGCGTTTCTACAAGAAAATGAGGTTTTACGAGATTCTTTTGTTCAATATTCAATACTGACCTCACATACTAGCAGATTACAACAATTCGTGGTGTTATGCAGGAAGCTCCCTCCGTGGCGCCGCGGTCTAAGCCATTTAGAATTATGGATTTTATTTTGGAGTCTGTTGTTGTCAGTTCGAGCGGCTGTGCGGCCCACTACTTTCGGCAGTATTGAGTTATGGGATCATAACTTTAATTTTGGGTGGGTAGGCTAAACAGTCACCTGACTAGAGAAACGGAATGGAGTATAAAGAAATATAAATTTGTACAAGAGGTGGAAACATTGCCCATTGCCAACTCTTATTAATATGTTTATTGTTAGTATTCGTTATTATCAAGCAACAGAAAAATCAAGTTGTCAGTTCCCTTTTAATTGAAATGAATGTTCAGAAAAAATAAAATGTGTTGGAGTTTAATTCGTAAAAACGACCTAAAAAGTGCTATTGGACGGAAAAATAAGACACTAATTATTAAAGTGAGCGATGAATTTCACCACATTTGAACCAAAAATATTCTTTACATAACTATGAGCATTGTAATATCACAGGGAAAACGTCTCTTCTCTGTTGAAAACAGTAGATTCATAAATACAATATCTAATTCTTTTAACTTTTCGCGGTGATTCACAGGATATGATTCGCCCTTATATAGTAAGTCTCCGTTAGTGCTATCATTCTTTTTAGTAGAGAGGACTCAATTTCAGATAGTAAAGTTCAAAATTCAAGGAACTGAAAGTACTGATTTTTTATGGAGATTAGGATTTAATACATCGTAATAACCTCGTAATCAGTGGCATCGTTCATATAATTCACACATTCCGCACATGTAGTGAGTCATGTGTAGCCGTTTATTCTGCAGACCAATTGAAAAATTAGTATTATAAATATATTCTATTACATGTCCTCTTCTAGTCGGGTTGCGTACAGGTTGTGGTGGCATAAGATTTTACAGATTCACGATAAATCGAATTGAATTCCTGCCAATAGGCCATTAAAATCATATGTCATTATTTTTGAGAGATGCACTTTGCAGGAAAACCAGTGCATGACTACAGGATTTTTGCTGCCAAATTTAGTATTTTTCGTTATTTTCAGTCCGGAGTGGGGGCTTTTTAACGTTTTTTACGCACTTTTCCAGGGGTTTTTTTAACCAATTAAAAGTTTTGAGTGCTGTGAAACAGTGATTAGAATTTAAAACACCTTTCTTAACACTATTTTGCACCAACGTTTCTAAACACCTTTTTAAAATCATCGGTTTCATAATCTAAACACCTTATGTATAAACAGGTTTAAATCTTAAATTTGACTTGGGTGTTTAGAGATTGAAACCAAGCATTTAGAAGATTTGACATGTTTACTACCTAAACATATTTGCACCACGTTTCTAAAACACTGTTTTGCAGTGTAGGTGATAGAATTTCTACGTGCCCTCTTAGTAAATACGAATCTAAACCCAACAGTAAACTCATTATTTTCTTTGAAAATGTAAAATAGCAGTGTAATATCACCAAAAGGTACAAAAAATACATTTCCACATTTATTGTCTTTGTAATTCTATTTTTTTTTGGTGATAAATGCCCAAAGTGGCAAGGAAACTGAAAATCTGAATTATCATTAACTGAAGAAGAAGATAAAAAAACGTCTCAAAAAGCACTAAAAGGTTTATGTTCCAATTATAATAAATTATATCAATTCAATTGGAGGAGCCATGGCCAGGTCTTTAAGCTCTCCTATTATTATATATGTTAAGAGCAGTATAGACATCAAAATCAAGCTACCTGAATATCGAGAAAAAACTGGACTTCAAAAACTGTAATTATGGAAAACATGTTCAATACTTCACAACAATCACTTTGTTTTACTTGTTTTTTTGTGTTTTGCTGTTGTTTGTTTTTTGATTGTTTTGTTCTTTTGTTTAGATTTTTTAAAAACTTTTCTTTTTTTTTTTTTTTTTTTTAAAAAAAAAAAATTTCTTATTTGTTTTTATTGTTTTTTTGTTTATTATTGTTTTTGTTTTTAGTTTTTTTGTTTTTTTTTTTATTTTGTTTTTTTTGTTTTTTGTTTTTTTTTAAAAAAAACTTGTTTGTTTTTGTTTGTTTTTTATTTTTCTTGTTTGTTTTGTTTGTTTTTGTTTTTATATTTTTTTTTGTTTTGTTTGTTTTGTTTGTTTTTGTTTTTTGTTTGTTTTTATTTTTTTGTGTTGTTGTTATTTTTTTGATTGTTGTTTTGATTTTTTTTTTTGTTCTTTGGGTTTTTTTGGGGTTGGGGTGGTTGTGTGGGTTGTTTGTGACGTTGGAGGTAGTTTGGTGTGGTGTTGGGGGGGTGCCGGGGGAGTGGGGGGCGGGGGGGGGGGCGGGGGAGGGGGTAGGGGGGGTTTTGGGGTTTGTGTTAGTGTCGTGTTGTTGTTTTGGCGCTTTATTTTGGGGTTTTTGTGTTGTTTGGTGTTTTACTGTTGTTTTTGTGTTTTTTTGCTTTACGTTTATTTTGCTTATTTGTTTGTTTGATTTTTTTGTTTGTTTTTTTGTTTTGTTTTTTTTTTTTTGGGTTTTGTGTTTCTTTTGTTTTGGTTTGTTTTGTTCTGACTTTTTTTTGTTCTTGTTTTTTTTTTATTTTTTTTTTGTTTTTTTTTTTGTTGAATTTTTTGTTTTTTTTTTTTTTTTTTTTTTTAATGTTTTCTGTTTTTGAACAACACATCACGTATTAGGAATAATCAACAAAGTCACTAAAGTGTATTTATAACTGTTCATCGGAGAAAACAGGATTTTTCTTGCAAATTGACAAATGCAATTTCGCAAGCTATCGATGTCACAAAATAAATGAAATCTTACCAAAAAGACGTTGGCAACGTTAAAAACACCAAGTTTTAAAAAGAGTACGAGCCGTTTAAAGTTAATAAATGTAAAGAGAGCACCAAGTACACTCAAGCCGCCGTGTGCCCCATTGGCAAACTTGGTCCATTTTTTTGCAATGCAAAAGAAAATGAATTGCCCGTTTTCCCACCGTTAACCTTAATTACAGCCTAAATATAAACTTTTAAATGCTAGAGGTGCTGATGTAATAATATTGAGTTCAAAAGGTTCCTATTCATGTGAGGGGACTGCTGTTCGTCCCTACCATAAGATCTCAAGGAAAAGAATGGTACAAAAAAAACCTACCAGAAACATACATGAACTCTACCACAGAACTCAAATACATGCACACTCCACAGAACTCATAACCAACATACCTTCCAGACACAGTCGACTGTCGGAACACATTGTCGACGGGAAAGAAATTGCGCCACGTGTGGATCGATGTTTGCAACGAGATTGGACTTTATGATATTGAATACATAGTTCCGACGGATCTGCACTCGAATGGTCTCCGAATCGGTGAATTAAAAAGCCAACACAAGAAATCAAGAAAAAAAAACACAACAAACCAAAAAAACAAACTACAACAACGACAACCTAAGCCATATCGACTTGAAAAGTATTTCAAGTCAGAAGAAGAAGACGCCCTTAACAAAAGAAAAAGGAATACTAATGCCAAACTCATGCCAATGAAACCTTAAGGAAACAAAGAAACAAGAGCAGTTTGAATTATTTAAGATCAACAATTTGGTCTGATGATGATGGTTGCTTTAATGAAATACCATGAATGTTCTCCAAAAAAAAAGAAATGGAATAGAAGAAATGGGACCATGTTGCAAATGGGGCAGACGCACTTGAGATTACTTGGTTGCCTCTCTTTACATTTTATTAACTTTATTATGGATCGTACTTCTTTTATAAGGTGCAACGAGAAGTTGAAGCACCAAATTTGTGCCATAGAGAATTTTATCTAGACTAGACCATCAATAGCTTTCTACCTTTGTATTTGGCTACGAAAGTCTTAAGATGAGAACAACAGTTGATGATTTGATTGTTATATTTCAATATAAAATTCTACTGCTGATTTGTATTTGCTCCTATACAAACATTAAAAATTTCACAATTTGTACCAAAGAAGCATTTTTCAGCTTAATCCTTTTTCAGATGGATTGTCATTTTGATGGAAAGCTTAAATCAGAGCAAAAATCATTTCAATTTTTTAAAGGAACTGCTATGTGAAATCTTCGTTGCACCTGGGTGGCTTTTTTACGTTGCCAAGTCTTTTTAGGTAGATTCTAAAATTACCGCACCAACCGATAATCAGTTTGGATTACCTGATAAGGTTTATTCTTAGAATATGAATCGTCGTGTAACTGATGCATTTGTTCACTTATGTTGAGTTCTAGAGGACTATCCACTTGTGTCTCATAAATAAGGAATAAAATAACTCAAGATGTAGGACCCATTACGGTAATTACAGTTATGTATCCTTTTTAATGGACCATGGATCATTTTCCGTTGTTGAAATGTTGGATATCAAAATTGTGATTTAAAATTATATGATCCACTAGACAAAGATGCATGCCACAATGAAAACTACACGGCAGCAATCAAATTTTCCTTTGGCCAACAGGTTTGAAATGGGTGTTCTTTATTATGTACATTAGGCCAACAAAACATAAAGTTACCACAAATACAAATTACCAATATGGGTGATTATATACAATAATTAACATGAAAGTGCTTCGTATTTAAAAGCGAATGGCTGAATTTTTACAATATTAAGAATCACTTAGGTATTTTTTGTTATTGTGTTTTTGATTGACACCATTCAATAAATTAAATTATGAAGGAGTCCATGATTATGATTGCACAAAATTTCTTTATGTCTTAATACTAGAAAGAGCCCTTAGTAAGACATGCATTTCTAATCTTCAATTTGATTCATGTTGCCCAATCTTTTATTGGGTGATACACCAACGAGTTCGCATATCACCCTCATTGCGGAAGTGTGTTCTTGCCTGTGCGTGTAGTACCGTCAAGAGCACAAAGACGATTGTCAGATAAAACCAATGAATTTCACTAATATGGAAATTTAATCTATTGGCAACCAAATTTAGTTAAGTGTCTGAGGAAAATGTGAGCAAAATGAAAATGAAATTTAATTGAGATTTGGCAAGCTGTTTGACTTTACATGCTTTGGTATAGCGATATTCAAATGAACCAACCAACGGTTAAGTATTTAAAGGTGTGTGTTCCGATCGTCTTTTGGCGACCCCCCTGATTTACCAGGAAGTAGTACGGACTTTGATATCAGATGAAAGGCGTATTTTTCTCATTGTGTCATGAAATTGAGCCCTCAAATCCATTTCATTCCCAACTGATATAAACACCAAAAACGTGTTTTGTCGTAAACGATCAATATTAGCACAGTATTAAACAGAGGGCTTTGCAACATGCATTACTGCGTCTAACATCAAAACCGGAAGTTCGTTTAACACGGTACTTGATGGGGTGTATGTGCAAGTACCAGGCTCTCATATAAAGTAGAGAACACAATACACATAAATCGGAACAAAGCATCTTTAAGCAGTGACGCGATTTCTAATTATAATCTAAGTTCGATTTTTTTCAATGGTATTTTCGAAATCATAAACAAACCCAAGATGGTAGAGTTACAAAGTGCACCTTTAAAATAGTAGTACGTTTTTCCCTATAACCAAACTTCTGTGGTGAGTTTGGGCAGGGGAGTTTGTAAAAAGTGATCATGTACTTTTATCTTTCGTTTATTTCCGATCCGATTTTGTCCGATGCCCGGTTCGCAATAATCAAATCGTCATCTTATCGAAATTAATTAATGTCGATGGGCTGCTCCGTGGTAATTATCTTATTTCTTATCGTTAACACTTAAGTGACCAAGGGGGGGGGGTTCCTATGGACCCCCAAAATTTGTTTTCGCGCTGGCCGCTTTACGCGTGGGATTTTTGCGCCGAAATTGTTTGTAATTGTCTGACTTTTAAATGCGCTTCTTTTCATCCAAAACAATTAAAATCGGCCAAGCCGTTAATGAGTTAATTAGTGGGGGTCCCATGGAACACCCCCCCCCCTTGGGCACTAACGGAAGTCATCTGAGAATATTTTTAATTATCAAAGAACCAAAGCTATTTTTTTCTGCTGATATATGTTCACACATACATGTAAGTAAACAATTATTAGTAACATTAAAAATAATTAACCCTTTATGTGCTGAAAACAAAACGATTTCACCATGGACGTTGCTAAACTGTTACTGTACAAAGTCTATGGGAAAATGACGTGTATTTTGCAACACCCGTTAAAAATACAGGATCCCTAAAACTGCAGGTTTTTTGTTAAATATATGTAATTTGGGTCTTCTAGAATAGATATCAACATAAAATAAGTTTTCAAAAAGTTTGATGTAAGCGCAAGGTTCAGTTGAAATTTCCGTCTTTTTGTCAAATTTTTTGAAAACAATGTTTTGCCCCTAATTTGCAGCCCGAATAACACATTTCATTTTTTATTGATGATTTGGGGTTGTCTTATGTCCCTTCGCGTGTGGTATAAATTTCGTGCAAAAATTCCTTCGGGAAAGTGGTTTCCTTAGTGTGGGTTCCCATGCACCCCCCCCCCCTCCTTGGGCACCAACGGGAGTAAAAACCCCTTGGTCACTTAAGTGTTGAACTATAGAAAATGATGCTTTAATTATATTTAGATCAGCTATTTTGTACCTAGGGAGCTAGGTTATCATTTTGATAGGTGGACAATCCCGCTGCCGATTAAGTGAATGCGTCAGATCAATAGCGATTTTCTACATCATTGAATCCAAAGGCTATGGTGGCGGTATGTGAATAAAAACATACAGACCAAAATCATCTGAACGATCGCAATATAACCCATTGTAAAAAATTCCTAGCACTCTCTCGTAACTGTTTGTTTTCTTAGCTTCTCTTACCGAATGTATGCTGTGACCAGATAGAAATGACAAATCTGGAAGACATGATTGGTGGTTGGAATATTTATTTTATACTCACTCATTTCGCACAGTTAGTAAAATCATGAAAATTAATGTTATGATAAACCTATTCATTTTCAACTGGGTGGGCTATGTAATACAAGCATCTACTTGATTTCCACGTTATTAACGGGCTTCCTATACTCCTCTCGGGCTTCCTCTTATGGTGTCCAAACACAGTGGTCTCAATTTGATCGAGCCAGAGTTGGGGGTACAATGCCTGGCGGCTTTCACTGAATTCCTCAAGTTCTGTCTTTCGTTCCACAGTCGAACTCTCTTAAACTCCTTAATTACTGTTTCAGGGTGGTTGGAACGTTGCTTAAGAAACTCTCTGAATTTAAGGCGGTTAGGAAGCTGGTCTCTGTCCGACATAGGGTGCTTCTATTAGATCTATGATAAGCCGTCAGGGAGCCATTTAACGCTGGAATCAAGCTTCTTGGCATGAGTTTGATTTTTTTTCCCATACATGCAGGCATATTCTGTGCACATGAGTACACAGGGCAGTGCTGCTGCGCCGAATAACCGGGCTTGCCGAATGACGCAGCACGGTTATTTCGGCCGAATGACCTTGCCCGAACGCAGGGGGTATCTGCAAAACGCCCGGTGTTTCGGCATTATTCATGCCGAAAATGCCGGGCTACGTCATTACCTGCGACGGCAAGGTTACTTGCCGAAACAATGGGGTTATCCAGTAGTTCGGCACAGAGAGATCATTACTTACAGCGTACGGTTGTTGGATGTAACTAAGTTCTTTTGTCAATTGGCTGTAACGGACACAGGATACACGCAATAAGTGGTCAGTGGACTCAGCTCGTACGACCGGCTAGATTAGCTTTAAACTAATAATTTCATTATTAATGGGAGGGCTCGGAAAAATTGGAATATGTGTTTGGGAAAATTTCATCATTATTGTAAAGTTACATAGGCCAATATTGCATATACTCCTACACCCATCCCACACACACAATTTGGTTAACATCATATGATTTACTTACTGCTGATATGCAGATTAGGTGCTTGGTTTACTGTATAATAAATTTAACATGACCACCCTCCATCAAAAAAAAAATAAAATCACCTACCCCCCCCTTCCCCCGGTTGTGTTTGCGCGTTCGTGCAAGTCCAAAATCACAGTGGAAGCTCCGTCCTTTAACCAGCTTATAGTTTCATCATCCAGGTTGATCACGCCCGGAATTCCTCTTGGGGACTTGTAACCTCACTCAAGCAGTCATCTATGATGTTGGCTAATGGTTTTGGTGGCTTCTCCACAATCGCAGTTCGGTGATGGTTCTACACTTCCGATCTGTTGAAGGAAGTTTCCTTTGATACGACCACGCCAGTTCTAAGCTGTTGAGTTGACCCATGCTTTCCTATCAAGAGTGCATAAGCCTTTGGTTGGGCTTTCAAGATGGCCTGTCCACAACTGCTTTAGGTTCAAAGTAGAGGATGACCATTGTTCAAAACCATCTGTCATTAATCCAAGATGACGATAGGGATAACTGGTGACTGCAGTGTCATGGACTGGGGGTCATCAAATGATTCCGTGGAATTCTCTGATCCAAAGGGTGTTGGTGGTGGTACTAGGCCACCAGATGCATCACACATTTCTTGGCTCCTCTTGAATCGTCCTTGAAGATTCCTCCTAAATTTCAGGAGCTCTGCCAGAACAGAATTGGGGAAGGTATTCTACGGCGTCGCCAAAAGGCACCCACTAACAATTCTCATTGCATCTCAGAACTACCATCACTCTTGTGTGAAGGTACGCTGTGACTCCATACTGGTGCAGCGTATTCAGCATGGAGTATGCCAAGGCAAACAGTTGATGTATGTAAGGTGTCAAAGTCCTGCGAGCCTTCTGAGGAGGTTGACACTAGACTGCGTCTTGGCAGCGACTGCCCTTTGTGTGTTGATTGAAAGTAAGGCTGCGGGTCCATTGTGGACTCAATGTACTTTCGGGTTTGGTTCATTTGACAGTTTTCTCATCTAGAGTGATGTTTAATTCTCTTTTTTTTGCGCATCGACTTGCCAGGTGGAAAACAGAGCTGAACGGTCTTGGGTTTGCTCTGAGTTTTCAAGTTGCACATCGGTGGAAGAATTGCTTACAGTGATTCGGGGTCTTTCTGCTAGCCGACTTTTCTAAGGACTCAAAGGAATCAGCAGCCACTCCAAGTGCGCGTCGTCTCGTAGGAGTAACGCAAACAATCTCCCTTGGGCATATCTGAGACGTCGATGTTGAAGAGACTGTGTGCCAGGACAGACCCTTGTGGGACACCATTCCGAAGTTTTTCTCTTCCTACTACTACGTTGCCCATTTGATGTCATCAGGACGAAAGATCTGTCCTGGATGAGCATCATACTGACTTGACAAGCTTGACCTCAGGGAAGATTTTGAGTAGCTTGAGGTAGATACCTCGGCCTGACTTTATCGTTACGCAGCAGTTAGGTCAATGAAGACTGCTCCAACCTTCTGCTCTTCTGGAAGGCTGTCTCGATGTCATTAACTAGTCTTGCTATCTGGTCAGTTGTTGATTTACCTTTCGAAATCCAGCTTGGGTTGCGGTGTACATTTGCCTCGACCGTATCATTGATCCTGCCGTGTATCAGTCGCTCAAGAAGCTTATAGATGTGAGATAGTAGCGAGATGGATCTTAACTCATTGGTATCATTTGGCTGGTTTCTTTGGGCTTCAGGAAAATTTTGCAATGCCCTTTGAGTCTTTCATCTGGAATGGAATAGTTTAATGGTTCCCCTGCAAGTATAAAGGAGGAGTTGGAGCCATCGCACAGCCTCGGGTGCCATATTCTTCAAGACTTCTGTAATGGATGTTGTCCATTGCCAGGAGCTTCCCCATTCTTGAGAACTTTAATTGCTCGGTGATCTCATCGTAGGTGAAGGGTTGGGACATGGGGCTTGAAACGGTGGAGAGGTTTGTAGCAGCTGTTTAAATCTCTGCTTACAGCACGAAGTGGGCTTTCGCCTGTGGAGTATGGTTTTGACATTTTCCATTGTTGACAAGTACTGAAACGATGGAGTTTGCAGAGACAGGCACACTGCTTAGCTGGACAGCTCGCCCGGTGAGCTTGTTGATGGTGTTCCCGGCCTTGCGGCCTTGAGTGGATACAGTTGATATTGGATATCTCTCCTCCCATCTGGTGCGTCTCTTTTGGCCAAGCAGATCCAGTCGCTGGTTACCCTTTGCTGTTGTCTCTCTATCGCAGATTGTTATTACAATACGCTTGTATAAACTTTCGCATTCCTTGTCCCAAAGGGGGTGTTGGATTCCTGCTGCCTCTTGGAATGGAACATTTATCTGCTTGGTGGAGCATGGAGCAGAAGTCAAATATGCATGTTGGATGTAGCTTGAAGCCGGGGTCGGCAACGTGGATGAACAGTTCGCTGGAGTTGTTTTACAAACTTGGACCAGTTTGCTTTCCTGAATTCCATCTCTTACCTGTAGAGTCTTGAGATCGGGACTCTATGATGTCACTCTTGGTGACAAGGAGGTAGGGCAATGCCTATCTAGGAAATCTAGGGAGGACCGTTCTGGAGCAGCGGGATCGGATTTCGCTGGTGCCGTTGACAGGTCGGGACAGGTCCTTGTCAACCAAGACTGTCTAGAATATAAAGGTAGGTGGATCCCCTTACTATCAACAGCAGTTGGAGGTCTTGTTTCAATCCATTCAGAGCCGCTTTGCCATTCTGTCAGTATTGGAGTATCCCCATGCTGTATTTCTACAGTTGAATCTCCGCATAAACCCTATTGTCAATATAAAAATCCCATAGTCAATCCCAATGTTTGTACTCATCAGACCCTAATATCCAAACCCTAACCTAATCCTAACCCTATCTAACCCTAGGTCCTATAGGCCCTCTAACCCCCACGCCTAAACATAACCCATGTTGCAACCGACCTAATAGCCCTCCTAATCATAAAGGGGACCTTTACATGGGATCCATATGTATCTCCATGCATATAACGTATACCTGTTTCCGAATTCGTTTCCTTAAGTTGTAAAAGAACGCGGGACTTCTTCTTAATGGTCTATGTGGGTGCTTTAGACGTTACACAAGATCTATCTACGTCTACTATTACATACATGATTGTTCCTAAATGCCAAAAGTCTGATTTTTAATTATTCGGTTGTAAAATGTCCATAAAATCACGAAAGGCGTAACACGTGCTCTACACATTAACATCACTTTTATTTTTCCACTTTTCCCTTCTCCGCTGCCGAATGCCCGGGTTCTTCGGCAGTTCTGGAGAGTAGGGAACTGCGGCAACCCGGTTATTTCGGCACCGGGTGTTTCGGCACACATGCCGCCTCTCTTAGGACCAGGACCCCGCACCAAATATGTCTCGCTAACCGTAGACCGTCAGTCTTTTTTCAAGTTGATAATGACCTCAAGTCAAACTCAATTTCAAAGTTTGGGTTACATCCACAAAATTTTACGATACGTCACATATGGTTGTTTCAGTAGCAGTCCAAGGGCCATTCTGTACTATTTTTCTTCCTTCCTCTCCACTGGTGGGGATATGTGTTTTTAGTGTTGCCGCCTCTAATATGGAAAGAATCTGAGGGGGGGGTAGGACTGCCAACCTAACAGCAACCCGCGAATTCAAAACGGCATCAACTTCCGGTGCTAGTCTGTTCCAAAGACTTACGGTAGGAGTGCGCTCTTACGCATATTGAACGGTTACACACAGACTGAAAAGACTAGCTGGTCAGAAGATTAATCTAAATGGGGACACGTTATGAAAATTACACTATTTTGCAGAGAGGTTAATCCACTAACCTCGACGGATTGTGACATTAATAATTTTTTCTTAAATTATCATGATTATTACTAGATCTTTGAACAAAGGTTTTAACAAAATATTTGTAATGTCACTGGAACCGAGACTGACATAGTAAATGCACGTAGTCGTAGTTCCACAATTGCGTTTTGAAATCCCCAATGCCCAATCGAGCAGATCATGTCCTACCCCCACCTGGAAAGAATATTGGACTTGTAAATGTAAAAACATGACGAACAAGGCATACGACCGATGGACATGACAATTTACATATTATCACTATTTAGTTTGCTAACAGCTAAGGCCAATGAAAGTCAATGTGAATGTTTCCGGTAACATATTTGCAAATCATACTGAACAGGGCCGTACGCAGGATTATGGGGGGTGCGGGTCCCGAAAAGTGGAATTTTTTGTGGTAAAAGTGGACCGAACCCCCTTAAAATTTAAAAATTGTCCTTTTTTTACTTATCGCCAAAAAGTGGACTTGGTGTCAAACTTCTCTAAATTTTTGAACTTTTTATCAAAAAAATTCAGCAACCAAAGTGGACCTTTTTTCCCCCGCACCCCCAACACCCCCCTGCGTCAGGGCCTAGATGATATTGAGGCAACTATTTCATTTCATTATTCCATTTGTGTTCGCATGCGGTAGTGACCAGAGCTAGTCACAGTTAAAAAACCTTCTGTATGCACGCACGTTCCGTCAGAACTCACTGATGGTCTAGCTCAATTGTATTGGACAGTATTTCTGAGCACTAGGTAAAAAGGCGGTCCTCTGCGATGTTGTTTTCCTTTCACAATCAGAGAGACATTATTTCTCAAGGGATTTGTATTCCACGAAGGTTAATGAAGCAATTTAGCGGGGATGCCCCTCGCGAAAGGGTGGGCGGAATCAAAGAGGGTGATAATCCATAATCTTGGAAAGTATAGTGGCCATGGTGCCATAATAGTTATTACACATCGTATAGCGTTTACTCTAGGAACCTATGGTAAATTATTATACAAGTTAAACCTAAAAAATATAAAATGGCATGAGACATTTTGTGTGTGTTAATCTGGTAAATATAGTTTATTCTTCACCAATTAAAGCAATCAGCAAAGTCTAGGTGAATCAATACTGTAGAAAATGCAGAAACGAATTAGTGTTATTTTCACACATTTTGGGGTGGCAAAAGTAAAAATCAATGTTTTGCCCCTAGGTCTTGTATCCTACTTAATGTGGTGGATTTCATCTGAAAATCCTTGGGAAAGTGGTTCTATAATGAATGGGGCCATAGGGACCCCCTATTATGAACTAAAACGGAAGTGCAAAAACCCTCTTATTCAGTAAGTGTTCAAGATTACATTTGGTGATGCCTGTTGACATTTGAAGATTGTTGTCTTATATCTCCATAAACAAACGTTGCAGGTAGTACAAACTATAGCTTTTTTCATCTTTGTAACAAGGCGAACACGTTGGGTACCCTTTTTACACCCAATACAAGCATTTTTCATTTTTGACCCTGTAATTTATGGATATCCCCCCTCCTGGATTCCGCCCACATTTCGTGAGGGTGGTCACTCCCACAAAAATTGTTCATTAACCTCATTTAGAATTACAAATGCAATGAGAAATAAGGCTGTCTCCATGGTGACAGGAATTGCTCAGATGACCCAACTATGACGTGAGAATAACAAGGACACTCCTCTCTCCATTGATAACAAATGAATAAGCCACGATGTGGTAGCAAATGTCAATTTCATGGATAAACTGTAGCGAAAATTCACTTTTTCAAAACACCCTCCGGGTGTGTTGTTGACAAAAACTTGGCGCAGTAGACGAGGGTTAAATAGTTTATTTCAGTTTTAATCACAATTCTGTCTAAACATTTGTTGCTCCTTCAATAGGAAAATTTCTTAACTTTATACATTAAAATTGGAAAAATAAAAATGCACAGAGTAGCGGCTTTTTACCTTCAATAGATGTTTAGCTTGATCCGATCCTTGTTTTTGTTATGGGTAGTGCAAATGTTACTTAAATTCAATCCGTGTTATACAAAAACAAGCTTTTTGAAGAAAACGTAAACATCGGAAAGTTTAACAATAGAGAAGACTTTACAGAATTCGTTTATACTATGTTTTTCCAAATCCTCCACCAATGTTTTTGATCAATTCATCACCCCCTCAACGTTTGGATGCTTGAAGAGTAAGCAGACATCGGTAATGAGTTGCAAGTAATATAGCCAGTCTGAAGAAGTTACCAGATTGGTAGTGAAAACTACGGAAAACATTGTGAGCAAAAACAGCTCTTTTTACTCAATTCTGCAATTGATCACAGGGAACCTTAATTTAGCTGCTGTTCTTTTCTTTTATTGACGAAGTGATTAACCTACCGTCTATAGGGAGCAGGACCTTTCGACACAGTTAACCACATGTGTTGGGTTGCTGATGAAAACTTCCCTTTTAAAAATTGACTGATGAGCAAACCTATTTCTATCTAAAGAACATAGCCATTTTATTATCAATAAAATCGAAACAAAGAAAGACACCATTGGAGAAAAGCACTATAAAAAGAATCACCAAATGTATTAGAACACAAGATAAATAAGGAGTGCTACCAATGAGCTGGCATCCAGTGTGGTAGATCTTCAATATCTTGTGTTAAACTGTAGGTTGTCGAGATAACAAACGGTACACATCACCAAGCTCTAATGTTATTTTATTGGGATTTGTATCTGCGTAAACAGTATTTACGAATGGTGAGGTTATCTGATAAGACTCAACCAACAAAAAGGAATGAATGGAAATTATTGGCAAACAAAAACAATTGTGAAGGTTTGGTTTTAATTATATTCCCGCACATGCAGTTTTAGTTCAGGTACAATGGCTGTAAACCCTTTATAAAGGTGGCAAGGGGGTAAGACATTCCAACTTAACCAAATCGGCTTCAACATCCGCGTAACTGAGTGCTAGTCTTTATCAAGCCTAAAGGTGTAAAAGCCAAGTAATAAAGCCAGATATTAGCGGTTTGTGAGATTTTTTAGGCGATTTTCATCCTTTTTTGGCCAAAAATAGCTTATTTTGATTCAAAAATCATATTTTTACTTTTGGGTGCTCTGGCAAACGACTCTAATGTAAAAAGGGGGTACTGATTTCAAAAAAAAAATAATTCTTAATTGACTGTACTGACCACAATTTGACATGTTGGTCATTGTGTTACCATGAAAACATTTGTGTAAAAATATGAAACAGTTTTGAAACAAGTCTTAAAAGTAAAAAGTTTTTCCTGGTTGAGGTTTAGCAATAACCGGTTCCCAATTGTCCATGTTAAAGGGGTAAGTGAAAAAAAAAAAAAAAAAAAAAAAAAAAAACAAAAAAAAAAAAAAAAAAAAAAACAAATCAAGGGGCACTAAGCCTCGTACACTCTAGTTTGATAGTCCTGGGCCTTCTGCTGCATTGCATTAAAAGTAGTTGATGGACAACGTGGTTGAGTGTAACATTTGACTGCTGTGGAGGTTCTGTTGGAATTCCGGGAGATAAAATCCTTACTTAGCCAGTTGTTTTAGTGAGGAAAAGGATCGGCGTTCCACATGGTAGTACTATTATATTCTTTATCACATTCCTTAGGCCTGGTATATAGTCCGTCCTACAGCCTCTGGGTTGAATCTCCGCACAGTCTTGTCAATATTTGGACCCACCAAAATTGGCATAGTAATGGGGTTTGGGAGCAATCCTTTTCACGTTCTGATACAGGTTTATCCAGGGAATTCTTGCCGTCTGCTTTCTTATAGTCAAGCGATGCTTTAAAGGAACTTTGTATGTATGCTTGTCTGTATGGAAAGATACCCCTGTCAAGAAGATTGATTCGATGTTAAATGTCTCCTGCCGGCTTGACACAGATGTCTTCGTTCCACACCAATGGAGGACTTATACACTCCTGGAGCACTGTGCTCCACCAGACATCCGTCGCAGTGTAGCGAGCGCAAGAGCGTAGCTGGCGCCAATTATCTAATGGGAAGCACCCATGTCCGGACAGAGATCTGCTGCAAACCGGCCCTTAAAATTCCAAAAGAGAGAGAGGTTCTTTGAAGCCAAGTCCAACCCTCTTGAAAACAGTCTCCATTTATGGAGGTTAAGAAGTAGGCCTTGTGGAAAGAAAGATGCTAACAACCAAGGTAGCATCGATTGGCATTGAACTGGTAAGCATCTCCCACCTGAAGCTGGACTCTCTGGCTAATGGCGATCTCTCAAAGATGAAGAACCAGAATCGGCCAATCTAAGGTTTCCTTGCAGAAGTGGGCTACCTGGAAGCAGACTCAGAACACGACCTGTGGCTGTGGAAAAAGCCCACAGACAATGGAAAATCTCTCGGTGTGCCCAATGTGGATGGAGCAACAATGCACAGACAAGACCTTGTGGAATCTCAGTGAAGCAGCCAGACGCAGTAACCATCTCTGGCTGGATCATATTTGAGAACCACTGTGTTTGGACCACGATAAGAAGAAGAAGAATATGGGAACAACTGAAACGTGATTTTGTCATAGTCATAATTTTCACACAAACAATATTTTTGGCCAAATAACAAGCAGATATACGCAAATGTTTTCAATGGTAACAAAAAAATGACCAGCATGTCAAATTGTGTTCAGTACAGTCAATAAGATTATTTTTTTAAAATCAGTACCCATTTTTACATTAGATTCGTTTGCCAGAGCACCCAAAAGTAATGTAAAAATATGATTTTGATCAAAAATAAGCTTTTTGGACAAAAAAAAGGATGAAAATCACCTAAAGAATCTCACAAAACGCCAATAATACTGCTTTATTATGATCAGTGACCCCTTTTTACATAAATTACGCTAGTCAAAACACCCAAAAGTAAAAAGATGAATTTTATATGATTTTTAGTCAAACAAAATGGCCATATCACAAAAAATGTTCTTGAGTACGGGTCATAAGACTTTTTTTTTTTGGAATATACGCCCCATTTACATAAAATAAAGCCACTCAAAAACCTTTCTGCCCACCAAACATTTGGATTAAACCCACTTATCTCCCTGGTATAATAGGACTATTTTCATGTAAGACCGTATTCAATAGGGCAGCCCATGTGGTGGACAAGATAGACACATTCCAGGGCTACAATACATTCACCCTGTCAATGATCCCTGGCAATGCTAAACGGGATCGATTGACAATTAATGTATTGTAGCCTGGAATGTATGCATCTGTCCACCAACATGTCTGGTGGCTGCCGTCATATTGCATTACGGTATATACTCTGCGAAGCTTCTTCATTTTGATTTGATTTTATTTTCGTCTGTTTGTCCATGGTCATATATCAGATTATATTGGAGGGACGTTTCTTGAAGAAGTGCAAAGGAAAGTTGCTTAGGCATTTGTGTTGGGCAGGATGGATGAAACAAGTATTATTGTATTCTTATTAGTCTCAAATTGTGCAATGGTGAAGTGGACGATTGAAAACGTCACTACAAACTGAGAATGTATAAAAATTGAGCGCTAAACGCGCTCGAAAAATAGAATGGCTTTTTTACAGCACGATAATTGTATTGAAATTGTGGTTTTTGAATATTTTAGACGGAAAGAAACATTCTCGAAATAACATGACGAATGTATGATTTTTTTAGACAAACATTTACAATATCATTGACATAGAGTATAAGTTAACAACGGACCTAAAATAGATCTTTGAGTAACGCCAGAGACGTTAATTTAGTACATACAAGAATAAAATAAAATACTATTCTATTAGCTACAAATAGCTCTTGAACCATTCCTTAATGCCACTAAAACCATAGAATGTTAATGTATGCAATAATATGCTGCGATCGATGGTCAAATGCTTTGACAGTCGAGAAAAATACAAATGCTGGTTTATTTTCTCTATATCTGTAGTTAAAGTTGGTACTGTACTGAAAATGTATCCAATGATAACATTCTATCTGCAGTATTACCTATGATATCGTAACACTGGGTTGGCAAACGACGAAAATTGAATCGCTCTTATAAAAGTGTGTAGGTATGTGGGCTTGATCTTGATGTCCTAGCGAATCCATTTGGGGGTAAATATTTAATTACAGTAGTTCCACACCATTATAAAAAATAAATCGCAAGCGTAATGAGTTATGTTAGTGAGGGTCGTGAACCACCCCTTTTGGGCAACTACATATAGAGTACACAATTAATAGTAAATTTAAAAATAAACAATTTCATTGTAACGTTGCGTAAAAACCGTTATGTACAAGTCTATAGGTAAATGACATGTATTTTGCACAATTACGTTAAAAACAGGATTTCTAAATAAAAAAAATAACTGCAAGTTTTGTGTTAAATATATGTAAAATATATGTATAGGTAGAATATCAAACACAAAAGTTTGATGTAAGCGCATGGATCATTTGAATTTCGTCTTTTTGCCCATTTTGATCATTCTCCATTTTTTCATTGGAGTTGGTAAGCTTAAAAATCTTTGTCGGTGGTGTGACACATTTCTTTTGAAAATAGTAATAAAATTTTCCCAATTGGTTCATGACCAGGTGTTTTTGTAAATAAAAACTTGATTCAATAACGTGTTGATCATATACCTACTGCTATCATAGGTTCTTTTAGAGTTAGGGTCCATAAATATTTAGCAAGGTGGCGGACAAAGTCAAAAAAATGAAGTTGTCCATTTATTGAAAACTTTGCAGGAGATAGTTTGGGTCAGAATGCTTGTCCTACTATTATTAACATCCCTGGTTGTTCCTTGTTGCCATGCAACGCAAATTCAAAAATGTAGGGGGAAAAATGTACTATTTTTACGCTATTTTAAAGGGAAAAAATAAGGTAGCGTTCGTACTATTGACACATATCCCCACAATGAAAATTCAGATCCCATGGTGATTTTAATATAAAGTAGCATTGTTGAACGTTATAGGACAGGTGTTACCAGTTCTTCAGCCTTCTTTTTATCTCCAATTCGATACTTGAAAAATCACTCTTTTGGCTATTTTTCCAGACCTAGTTACCACACTTTGTCAAACGCAAAAGCAGCCGAGGTCGTGTTTTTCAAAATAAATCTTAGCATGGATTTGAATCTTCATCCTTTTTAAAAACATTACATAGATTATTAAACTAACCCCCCCCCCCACCCCCCCCCCTTTGGTGTTTGGTCCTTTTTGTTACAACATATTCAATCAAAACTTGCCCGATATTCATGAACACAAGCAGTACAAATTGTACATGTTTTCATAGTGTAAGGTATTGCAACAAGTCGGCCACCTGTTAAATATTTCAAAGGGAATTAAATTATTAGCTTTTTGGGGTAATTTAAAGTTTATTTTGTCTCTTCTTGAAAGAAGTAATGGCAGCAGCAACCTTAGATAGTCTATAGGTACACCATTCTATTTGGTATGTATTACAAGCGTATGTAACAAGAGTAGGCAACCGTCCATACGATTACTGATGTCAAGGGTCACAAATACAAGGTTGAAAAGTCTATGTGAGGTCAGATAAAATAGCTGAAAAACATCGAATTAGCTTCATTACGATAAGTACAAAAGTCCATAGCTACGAACTTGGATTATAGCTGCCCCTTGGGAAACCGTCATATGGCAATGAGGATCAAAGGTAACATACCAGGTCAAAGGTCATATGAGCTCAAGTTTATAAAATAGGT
The DNA here is from genome assembly GCA_023653785.1 of Ophioderma brevispina. Lineage (NCBI taxonomy): Eukaryota > Metazoa > Echinodermata > Ophiuroidea > Amphilepidida > Ophiodermatidae > Ophioderma > Ophioderma brevispina. The sequence continues at coordinate 51,111 of JAMKCH010026272.1, forward strand.
GTAAAACATCAAATTGGCTAATTCAGAAGTAAATTACACCAGCTGCAGAACTTGGATCATAGAGCACCTTGGAAACTTCTATGATGAGGTCAAGTTCCATACGGGATCAAAAGTCATATGAGGTGCAAAGGTATAAAATAGGCTGAAAATTGGCCTTCATTCGGGAAGTAAAGTCCAATTCAGATACTTGGATGGGAAAAGCTGCCGCTTGCGCTTGCCAAAGTTCAAAGGTCATTGAGTGCAAGTTATAAAATAGGAGTGAGGAAAGGACACTTGATTTGTTAAATCTCGCATTGCACCTTCAAATACGTTTATGAATAATTTCTTCAGCCTTGACTTCCTAATCTCCCCATGTCTTACCTCTCGAATCTTTTTTTTCGTCACTCTGTCCTTTGTTCCTCTATTTCGTCCTTGTTGGTTTTGTCTTGTTTTATTACATATTTGAAAATTATTTTATGTGTACTGCTTCATAATCATGATGAAGATAATATATAAGATTCACCTTTACTATAATTATTTTTCCTAATAATTAAATTCCTCATAGATTCTACAAAAATCTTTCATAATGCCGGGGAATCGTCGCCATTGATCCAAAACATTAAAAAAAATGAGGCTTAAAGTAAAATTAGAATAGGTTATCAAGTTCTTAAAGGATTTAGAATAGAAAAGTAATTGTTTTGCACAATACGAGATGATGAGGAAAATGTGAATAAAATATTGGATTTAATGTTGTCGAACCTCATCTTACCGCAAGCTGTTTTGCAAACACTCTTGTCCCAAGTACCCCTGCCTAAGTCTCATTACGAAAAATATTATTCCTTCAATTGATGAATCCTAACTGGGTATATTGTCAATTCAAACCAAAAGGTGGTGCATCTTTGGGTTACAGTGTTTTCAATTTAAAAAGGATTTGAGAAGAGATCAAATGTGAAGGCAACCGGGTGGGAGGAAGGCACTTGATCAAGGTGGATATGTGCGAGGAACATAGATAAATTCGGTAAAATAAAGGTCCCTTTTTTGCAACAGGCGAGTGCATTGAGTAGGGTGTCAAAAACAGCATAAATATGGATTATAAAAGGGTAAGGTTTTCTTAACCTGACTTTGTGATGACGTTGTTTAGGGTATGAAAACTTCACATTAAATGGAACTATCAGTGAAGTGATAAATCCGAAAATCAAAAAAAAAATCTCAAACATCAGATTTCTGCATGTTTGTAACAGTCGCGGTACCCAACATACCTGCAAATTACCGGATATTTTAGCCATTTGCTGTCCGTTACTACAACACTCACTACAACCACGTTGCTTCCTTTTCTGTAGATTTTTGAGTTGGAAAAGACAACTTATGACAATTCTAAAGACGTATTCTTCACTTTTAGACCTGCAAAATTCATATTTTGACTCTTCGGGTGGATCAGGATAGTGCCTTTAAGCAGAGATCAAAATCATCAAAAATATTGTAATACCGCAATAAAGCAAAGCAAGGGGTATATTAACGACACAATGCATGCTTTACATGTTTAGGGTAGTTTATTTTAACACAAAAACTGACAAAAATCTTCTTTAACTATAGCAAAGAAAGACAAAATGAGTGTTTAGGGTAGTTTCAGTCGGTTGAAAATAAATGTTTCGGGTGCATCTTTTAAGTCCAGGTTCACGCATTCCATTTCCACCTTGGAATACAAGTGTCCCCCCACCCCCGGGGGGGCACGTAAACTATGCAGGTAGAAGTTTTAAATTGTTGAGGGGGGGGGGGAACGTGAATAATTTTTCCCCGAAAGTGCTGAAGTTATTATATATATGGTTTTAATACTAATGTGGATTATCTGGAATGGACCCCCCCTGGCAACCAAACGGGGACCGTTCCCCTCTACGTACGTCACTGAAATTATGTGCTGTTCGAGATGGGAAAATCTCAAAGGGCATAACAAAATCAGAAATTCCTGTACTGGGTAAAACTTTGGGGCTGGGACCAGCCATAAGGCGTGGTTGTGGGACAAATGGGGGGGTCAAAATCTCTGTTGGGGGCCATATCAGGGGCCATTTTCCCACCCCCTTCCCACTGCCTTCAAGATGCCAGACTGAGTCGGAACATAGTGAAAAAAAACCAGTGGGAAGAAAAGATGGGTGGTGTTTGAAGTCCTCAGTTTTACTTTTTGATCAGTGTGCTTTTGATGGATAGTCGTTATAGGCTGAAACCTAGAAGGAAGGCTGAGTATCAACATGATTCTGTTTGAATTGAAATTCTCCTTATGCCTACATTGTATTTATTGGCATTATAACATAATACAACGTTATGGATTAATATTACATATACATGACAAGTGGTTTTTTTTTTCAAATCGTTTGTTAACATTTGGAACACATTTCAGCGTACAATTATGAATGAGGACAAATCTGGAAAATCACCATGCGGTAAAGGCCATTCAGGGGTTGTCAGTGATTTTGCATATGAGTTAATAGATAGTGATCCGAAAGCTGAGACTAAGTGTGGAGGTGCATTCAAAATGTTTTACTGTCAAATCCCGGGGCGGTAAGAGGATTCTGTCATAGAGTGTTTCGAGAAGCCACCTGATCAGGGGCGGATCAAGGATTTGGAAAAGAAAGTCAACATTTACCGGGGGCTGAAAGGGCTAAAACTTTTCCAAAATGGGTTGATTTGAAAGATTTTGCAGAATTACCGGGAGGCGCGCGCCCCATCCGCCCCCCTCACTAGATCCCGCCTGGAATTTATGTAGTTTTGGGTGTATGGTGCCTCTTTACCTGTAGGACATGAGAATGCACGGAACACTTGCCAACCTTCTGAATGTGAGTCATGCTAAAACTTTAATAATATATCACCCATTGAATTTATGATGGATTGAGTTACGTCTCGCTACGCGCCGTCGGTCGCCTTGACATCAATTGAACATACACGCCGCTTTATTAAAAGAATCTAGGGTGATGGCGACTTCTAAACAATTACAAATAAATAGTGAGGTGATAGCAAGGGGGTGGCAGTGTCGAGACGCGTAACAGTATCACATAATGAAACCTTTAAACGATTTTCAGGTAAAAGCCAATCTAATACCCTGTTGTACCCAGTGCCAGTCTGGGAGTAATTTGATTGAAACCAACACTTACCATTCATGAACGAAAACTTGTGTGTGCGTGTTATTGTGGTTTCAGCTCAGGTCCACTGGAAAACTGAACTTCGTGAGATTTTGTTGAAAAAGAGAAAAAGAGGCCGTATTTTCTAGTATTTTCAGTGCAATAAAGTATATGCTTAGTTTTGGGAACTTTTCATTATGACTACTTTTTCACCAGCAGCAATGCTACAGTTTTTAGAGTAGAGCAGTCGTTGCAAGAAGATTTCCTTTCAAGTAATATTTAAAACGCAAGATTTATTTAGCAAACACATTGCGAGTAAAAAGAAGTGCTTTTTAATTCGATTCCGGATGCTATTGGGCTTTGTTAAAATTAAAACTACTAATTGACAGAAATATCCATTCTTAAAGTGTTTGTTCTGATGTTTGACTTTCTTGCTAAAGCGATATGTGGATGACGGTTGGAGAGGTATAGAAGAAGAGGGATTGATAGCGGAATTTATGGGCAAAACAAATAAAGGCCACAGTCCAGCATACACCTCGTGGGAAACCGGCAAAACTCCCAAATTGAAACCATATACACACAGTTACCAAGGGAAACCCACAGCAAAAGTCAGTAAACCACGAGGGCAAACTTTTAATGCCATCCGTAATTTTACTCAAACTGTCTGATTGCGAGAAGCCTTTTAGCCGTCACCTGAGCAGTGTGAAAAATTGTAAATAACAAAATGTACAAGTAGGACAAGCAAGATTCAAACCAATGTAGACAACAATCGGAAAAAATTAAGGTTGCAGTTTGTAACTTGTAATTGATGATAATGGGAACGAAACGTTTGCGGTGCATAATTCATCTCTCATATTAAAGACTGTGTAAACTGAATATACTATGAACGTTAATTCATACTCACCGCAAAATTAATTTATTGACTGCTACTGAATCGTACCCAATGGTCGTTATAGGCCGTGACTATTGGAATACGATACACACCTGCGGAAACTTCAAATGCGTTAGAAAATAGTCCAGATAAAGCAAGGCAGAACACCTAACGCTAACGATAGTAACCATACGAGAAGCGCGATCCCAATTTGGAATATTTCACACTCAATCGTGAGGACTGAAGGGATATTTTACGCCAAAATATCTGTCAAAACTAATGAAGGTTCTGAAAAACACAGAGCCTCACTTGATAAATTGATAGACACCTGCAAGCTTACAACCTCACCGTTCCTCCACCATTTAGAATACGATGGAAAAAGACTCTCCAAAATAAAGGTCACTTTGCCTCCAAATAAAATCATATTGCTACCCATTATGAAATCAGAAAGCGAGAGGTGGGTAATGAGAACGTCCTGGACACCTTGAGCGCTTTTTGCCGTGAGAAAAGGCAAAAGCATTAAGGATTACTGATTGAGATTCCAAGGAACACCACATTGAGACTCGAACGAAGCATAACGTCAGGTAACATGCGCTTGCAAGTCAAATAGGCAGGCTAGGATTTTTAGGAACGCAAAATTATGCTCTTTCATGAAACAACAGGTAGAGTATTCATCGACTTTAAAACTTTGCAGTTGGCAGGTACAACAAAGGAAGATATGCGTCACAGTTGTAGAGACTGTTTTGTCTTAGATCAGCCGTTTCCAAGTTAGTTTTGAAAAATTCACAAGGACCACTGCTGACGTGTTTTGTAAGCCTATTTGAGCTAACAATTATTAGAGATGAAACGACAAATAGCTAAATCGTCAAAAAACACTGTTATGGAGGCTGACAAGTTTGTTTGAAGATCTAAAGTTGAAGGCTCCCTAATCCCCTGAACGCACCTTCGCTTAGCTCTCTAAAGGTTTCCGCTAAATTACGATGTCTGGAGTTATTTTGTTTATGAAAAAGGTTTCCACCTTGCATTTGATTAAGTCTGTTGTAACTAAGATCTAGAACAATCATTAGTGTATAATCCACTTACGAACTCAACAGGAACCTCTCTGATGGCATTGTGTGACAGAGATAAATACACTAGTTGGGTTAATCTTGTGAAATAAAGAACTTCTATCATGGATTCATTTCTGCTGAAATCCAAGTGTACGCAAACATTAAACAAAAATTCCAAATTGAGGTAAGTAGGTAAGAAGTTTTGAGACCTGTTTGAGATATTCCAACATGTAAAGAGACCGAAAACAAATCCTGTGAAACTTTGAAAGGTAATTATTAGATACATCCAAATAGATAAATTGTTAATATGTTAAATACATCTATTTGGCAGCTTCGCGATGGCGTTGTTTCTAAAAGGACAAGGAGGTCAGATTAACCGTTGAATTGAAGGCAGTCGAAGGTACGGAAGATATTTTATTATCCGTAAAGCGAATGGATTCTAAACGGACTCAATGAATCCAATAAATCTGGGTGGAATGTCATTAAAATTATTTTGGATGAAATTGAGCCTTCTCAAGGTGTGGACAAATGTTTAAAAACGGCAGGCAGGTAACAAGGACAGTTGATTATATCCTAAATCAAGAATTCGTAGATTGATCAAAGAATAAAGAATATTTGGTAATCTTGAGAGTTGTTCTGCTTTAGTGTTAGAACCGGTAATAAATGAAAATCAAAAAATACCTTCGTTTATACGCTTTGATACTATTGCTTCCCAATCCTAGATAGGATATCCTCAGAAAGATCATCAATATTCCACGAGGCAGTTTTGTTAATGATATTGCTCAAAGCTAACATTTGTAATGTATATGACGGCCAATACACCCAATAGCGTAATCAAATATACGATTATGACGTAGGTATAGTGAGTCAAATTGATTTTTAAAAAGGTGTCTTTTTCTATGGAACAATGGTTATTGTCATCGAGTTCCAGACCAGATCAATATCCACTTTGAATTTTAATATCAAATATTCCTCTTGCAAGCGTGTTATTTATTATTATACTTAACATTAAATAATAAACCATTATGAAAGGTGAAATATTAACTTCTGAGGTAAATAAGTTAAGACGTTGGTATGGAGGGCAAGAATCCTTAAGTTTTTTAGAGGATCAAAAATATTGTCTGGTATATATACGTTAGGGTAATTCCCCTTAACTGAAGTGCTAACAATCTTTGTAGTGAAGTAAAGATGGTCTCTTGCAGTATTGAAACACTGTTAAACTCTAGATCTAAAGACTCTAAATGTGGGTATCGGGTCAAATAAGCGCATGCGGCAAAGTCGTTTAATTGATTGTAATGTGTGCGAGATGTAACCAAAACCAAGCAATCGAATCATAGAAAGCTTGATGGAATACGTCCAATTGGTCGTCAAACACTTAAGGATAATATTTCTTCAGCGTACACAATAAGCGAACTAGAATTCCCAGAAGCACCAGTTTTCACTCCATTTTCTCTTAATAGAATGCAATGCATTGATTTTTTAAAAAAAAAAAAAAAAATCAGTAAATTTTGTTTTTGAGATACCCAAAAAAACCGGTGTGCTGTCCATAAAAACCTTCTTGTGCAGAGTATACCTAGGATATTGCATGTCAAAATGCTACTAAAAGTTTTAGGTAGTGCGATTCAAAACGTTTCAACTCTAGAGGACACCTCTGGATATCGAAAGGAACGGAATAATTTCAAGGTTAAAATTCACCCTTTGAAAATAAAATGTCATGTGTTCTCCAGGGGGGGAGCAACAGAACACATGCACTTCGAATTTTCGAAAAAGACACAATTGATTTATTTTGGCATTGATTTGTGCTCTGACCTTCGATATTAAGCATACGCATACGTAAGGTATCGTTAACCATTAAATGATTCACAACTTCACAAGATGCTATTTTAGGCCCCCCCCCCCCCCCCCCAAACGTCAAAAAACTGCACGAATTATTCTCAGAACCATGTGTTCAACATTTTACAAAAAGGTACGGAAAAGGTGGATTGTTAACTTCCTTATGTACTACAGGACGTTGTTGTAGTATAATCTTGTACCCAGAAACACATATTTCCGATCAACGTATTGTACAATTACATGTATAATAAATACTTGTGTTTATCGATTCAGATGTCAGAACACCGTTCTCACATAATATTTATTTTATAAAATTATTTATACATTTAATAAACCACACTGTCCGATGGCAAGGACCGACTTCCTTTTGGTACTCGAAATGTAAAAAGACCACTACTAGACCTGTCAACAAGAGAAAAAAAATAAACAAAAAACAATCAGAATGTGTTTAAATTCCAATGAAAACATGTTTATAATGAAATATTACTGACAATTGTTATGGTTTGACTTCAACGTGGTTTTTTTAAGGTCAAAAAGATCTAATAAACTTACGGAGGTTCACGACATAAGCAAATATTTCAGGATCTGCATTGTTATTTTGTTTGTGGTCCTTATATCATAGGCAGTTTCGATGAATTGAGCACTATCCCGTTTCCACTGACTGCCTTATCTATCAACATCAGGAAAGGAACGTTTTTTTGGTCAATGCAGTAAGTGTGTATATCACTCGAACCTTGTAAAGTAGGTGCTTGTTCCGATTGTCTTGGGACCTACCGAGTTACCCGGAAGAAGTAGGATCAATTTTGATGTCAGATTGAAGACCGTATTCTCTCCATGTGCCAGCCTCTCGCACACCAAGTAGAAAAAAACAATACACTTTCCTATAGGTTCCGACCTTTGTTACACGGCTACAGCTCCTGAAAGGTTCAAGGTCATTCGGGGGCAAAAAAATCCAAGGCTCAGATTATTGTTGAAACCGTGAAACCGGTTTGTAAATTATTGCATGGTCATACAAAGCAGAAAATTCATTTCAATTCTTTTTGGGGACAGCTCTTGTATACAAGTTGAGTGTTCATGCTTTGGCGATCAATATTACGGTAAAACGTTCCCCCCAGGATGACCTGGAACCTTAATAGGGCTGTACCTGTTTAACTAAAGTCGGAACCTACACAAACTATACCTTTTGAATCCTTTATCATGAGACAAATAATTGATTAGATTTAAACACCAATTTGACTTGATTTCAAATTTTCCCCTGTACTAATTATGCCGAGTGTCTTGATTGAATTATTCTTTGAGAAATGGTGTTTTGAGTACGGGCTCCGGGAGCCCCATTATGCAGTCCGCGTGTAAAAAGACCTACCCACGTGAGTGTTAAATAGTATGATATGCGTAAAAGGTAGCTTCATATGGACCGTTTCGTTTGTCAATTTTCGATTTGGCCCCAATCAGATAAGGTCGAATGTGTGGTTTCCATATGGTATGGAATTCATATCAGATTTTCAGATCATTGATGGTATTAAAAATTGCAATACGCAGATAAATGATAAAATATATATGAAGCGACGCAGTGGCGTCGTATCGGGGGGGGGAATCTTTGCCCCTCTTGCCACCATGAAAAAAAATACAGATTTTCTACACACTACCAAATTATCAGTGTGAAAAAACAACATAGGCGAGGCCTATCCTATACTAACAAAGTTAATATACGCTCAGTGGCCGGATTTTTTTTGGGGGGAGCGTGCGCCCTGTAGAAACGCCTTAACGAACCCTACCGACGCGATAGTAAGTTGCTACCCACCTTCAGAATTTAGAGCCCCTGGGAAAAAAATGGGTCTACCGGCGAGAGGAGGTAGCGACGCTGTAAAATTTGGCCGCCCCCCCTCTAGGAGGAAATCCTGGATCGGCCCTGATGTTCTCCCCCTCTGCCCCCCTCCCCCCGAAAAAAAAAGGTTACGCAACTGAGCTCGACGTAAGTAAAATTTTCATACTCAAAAAGGGTTAAATGTTTTGAAATTAAATGCATGGAAGCGAAGTCACAGTGCCATGGCCTGGTAATTATGTTCTGCATCAATTTCATGCCTGTTTTTCGTTATTTCGATGTTTATTTACATAGATACAGAAAAAAATAATTCTCTGTAAGAGGTGCGGAGGAAGGAAGTTGTGGATTACTATACGTGTAAAAGCGTATGGCCCAAAAAGGTTCATTAAAATTGATGTTGAAGATGCTTCTCGTCTACTACTAGGTCATGTCTTGTAAAACGGTGATCATCATGAGATTGTCACTTTAACCGATGTCATGCGACATGGTAATGACGGAGAGTCTGCATCGAAGTCCATGTACACCTGGAATACATACATAAATTACCTAAATCAACATTTAGGATGAATATAGGTTAAACACCATTAACTCACTTATACACAATAACTATGAACAATGACACTTGAGCATGTTTCTTTCACATTTAAAACTATCAACAGAGGAAAGACAACAATATCATGCCAAAATTCAAGCATCATTAAATCACTAAATGAAACACAATATCCTTTTAGCTACGATAACTAATAACAAACAATCAACACACCCAGTACGAGTGTGTACGCTATAGTTTCGGGACAGCTGATATTTGGGCAAATCGGGGGATGTGAAATGATGAGCACGGCGTAAATTGCCTCGAACTTAAGGTCCAAAATGCCATTACTTCAAGGAAAACATACAGTCGACCACATCAATTCATAAAATTCCATCACTTTCTTAATATGATTTTGCAGTTTTTAAGACATTCCAAAGCAGATTGTTTTTCAAATGCCATTCAAGAAAGTAGTCCACCAAAGATTGTTGATGCTTACGGCACCCAGGTTAGTGGTGCATATACATATATAACGTTTTGGTGTTAACCCGTTATGTATTTTATCAATTTATATAGCTTGCCCTCAATATGGGGGGGGGGGGGGGGGGTGGGACAGGCCAAAAAAAAAAAAAAAAAAAAAACCGGGGGGGGGGGGGGGGGGGGGGTGGTAGGACATGCCAAATAAACAGCAACAGCGAATTCAAAACGGCAACAACTTCCGGCCTAACCTGAGTGCTAGTCTTTTTCAAAGATTTAACGGTAGGAGGGCGCTCTTACGAATATCGAACGGTAACACATAGACTTGACTAAAGGCTAGGCCTGGTCACGAATATTTAAATCTGAATGACCGTTATTAGAAATTACACTATTTTGCAGCTGGGTTAATCTACTAACCCCGACGGATTTTGAAGTCAATAATGTATTCCAAAATTATCATGATATTACTAACATGTATTGAACTGAGGTTTAAAGTCACTATCAGTCATTTTTTTTTAAATTCAAAATGCCAATTTTGTCTCTAAATTCTTAGTGTTAGGTCATATCAACACCTTATATTACTGTTCTTTTTAAAAAAAACAGACACTTAAGCATTTTAAAGGGGTCTTGAAGATGCCATTTACGACTGTTTCTAGACCTTAAAAACGACGGATCCCGACTTTTATTAGTAAACAAAGCATAAAAATCATAATTTCTTGACGAATACGGTGCGTTACGCTTAGCCACTCACAGGGATCTTTACTACAAGAATTTCCAATACAAGAGTGCAAAAAATGGACTTCGATGAAAGATAGAGGACGCGATTTGTTTACATTGTGAGAAAATCGCTGATAGTGGCTTTCAGAGGAGATTTTGTAATGTAACTGAGACAGAGACTGCCATAGTAAATGTACGTAGCAGTTCCCGAAATTACCGTTGGAAATCTCCAATGCCCAAATCGAGCAAGTCGTGTTCTACCCCCTGCCTCAATAGATAAAAAACACACGTATCTTTATTGCGCATGTTGCTCGGCAACAAACGTTGTTGAATTCCAAAATCTGTTTAGTTAACCCTCGTCTACTTGAGCCAATATTTGTAACAACATAACCCGAATGGTGGGGTAGTAGTTACCACATTTTTTTTCAAATTAAGCATCCAATACCTATACGGTAGCCATACCATACACATAGCTTATTGTGTCTTCTTTTTTAATATCAAAATGAGTACAAACATTTCCAAAATAACGTCACCTTAACGTCAAGGCAACTATTAATATGCCGGATATTCGGCAAAACTGGCCTTCATCATGCACTCATTACAACTGCAAAACAACATCAACAACAACAACATTTTGTGGTGAAGATGAAAGTACCATTGTTTAAAATTTCGGTAATTCAGTTGCAATTCAGCATGCTTAAAGCAATATTAGCACATTTTTTTGAAGAGCGCCCCCAATTTTTCAAAAAATTGAGATTTTTACACGGTTGAATTGGTAACTGGCTAGTAAACCATACCTGTGAATGCTCAAAAATATCTGTGTCTCACAAACGAAGGAATTTTGTAATTAGAATAATTATTATCGGGATCCCGATAATAATTCAACGGCTACTGGAAACGGCCTTCCAATGTGAAATAGCCGGGAAATAGCGCCATGTACGTGTCTATGCTCATCCATTAATTGTTTTATTGGGCCAGGAAAATCAAGTTAGAGGTTATTTTCTCGAGGTGTCACTATTTCATCATGGACGGACATAAACTTAGCATTTCCAGCTCTGCCGTTAAGTACAATCGGGGATCCCAACTCTAATTACAAAAATCACTCATTTTATGATAAATATGCATTTTTGAGCATTCTCGTTCGCAGGTGTAGTTTTCTAGACAATTACCAACATAGCTGTGCAAAAATTTCAAATTTTAAAAAATTGGGGGCGCTCTTCAAAAATGTGCTAATATTGCTTTAAAATAAACTCGACAAGCATCTTAGAAAAGCTTTGAATGATACAAGTTTCCTATAACCGCCTTGTCCTTTTCCTTATTGTATTTCGGGAGGGAAGAACTTATACGTTTGGAACCGAATTAAATATTCAAGACTTAACCAATATGTAAATTATAGAAAAACGTCGATTTTGAAGGACGAGAACATTTACCATTTAAATTTACTCGGGATAGATAACTTACGTTTTTGTACAGAAAATATTTTCTTAAGTCCAGAGAGCGAGTACTTGTTATAGACTATGGGGCGTAGATTCAAACAAGCTGCATAACAAATTCCGTAGTCCATTCAAAGGGAGAAGACAAAACCCGGTGTAAAATTATTGATAAATTATTAACATGACATAACCGTCTGTTGCCCCAAATAAAACTTGCACATTTTCTTAAAAGTGAATAAAATGTCACATCAATTTCTCTTTCATAATATCAGTGACCAATAGATATGTATAGACTTCAGCAAACCATTAACTAAAGATATTACAATGGGCCCGGTATGCGGAGCCATTGTTATAGCTAGGTGTTATCACCTTTACGATTCGGGTTGAGTAACAAAATACCCGTCCTCTTTCACAATAACTAACCAGTTTACATTATGATATAGGTCGTTGACCCTTAGTTTTTTCTGAAAGCGCGGTAAATTGAATACAAATGAAGTTAAGCAATAAGTTACGGATTTTAATTCTGCACAAAGTTGTTAGGTCAAAGCTTGCCCAGCAACATTCTGGCATGATGTTTGTTTGTCTTTCTTCATTTTCGAATAAATGATGAAAAACATGGACAAAGTTAATTGAACACGCACTATAGAAGCTCAAGATTTATTTATTTGCGAATGAGGATAAGTAGTTTGCGCTTACGTCATTAAAAAAAGACTTCGTCTAAATCGGAGAGGTGGTAACACCTGAGTCTTTTCAACCGCGAGACAATATAACAATGGTTCTGCACTCCCAGATGAAAAGGAATCTGAAGTGTTTTTCTACACCGCACACCGGGCCGGTTATTGAATATCTTTAGCTCTAGCGTCTAGCTAGTCTTTGTCAAAGACTCGGTTTTTAAAGAATTTGTGGGATGAGGGGGGGGGGGTGAAACTCAGAGAGGTTCGCAGAACCTTGTTACCAAGTTGGTCCCTTTAGCTGATAGTACCCGGTAGTTTATCTTTCCATGGAGTAATACAGTTACAAGGTCTGTAACACAGACTAGCGTCTAGCGT
>JAMKCH010026273.1:0-18921 GCA_023653785.1 Ophioderma brevispina
TTACTCTCACCTCTATCAGTCAGTCCTCACCAAGTTGCAAATAATTCAAGTCACTTCAATAAAACCGAACCCAGTACTCCAAGAAAGGAAAAAAACAGTTCTTCTACGTAGGAGACTAGTCAATAGAAGTCGCACGAATTTTTAAAAACTGAACGCAGTGTTGTCAGACGAAAGACAGCGCAATGACCAACGACACTCACTCTTCAACTTCGCGCACGGAGATGTGCATAAATATTGCAAATGACGTCTAGCTTCGATAGAAAATGGCATTATTTTGGAGCATGCATATTAACAATTAAGTGCATGGGGGGGGGGTGGGTTCCATGTTGGACCCAGGATTTCTTTTCGGAGTGCAAATGTTTTAACGCGAATACTATTTTGCCAAGGATTTTATGTAATTGCCCTAAATATTCAGTTACGCATATTTTGGTTGGGGAAAAATCAAATTGCGGCACTGTCGTTTTAAACATTGCATAAAAAGCATATTTGGGGCGATTCTCAAAAATTGTTTTGCCCCTTAAATCGCAACTCTGGAAAACTTTTTGATTTGTATTTCCGCAATGTAATTGTATTGATGTTTACTAGTATGAGCCACAGTCTTCGGAAAAGTCAGGGGTTAGGACGTGCCACCTAACAGCAACAGAACAGCATCAACTTCCGGCATAACCCTAGAGGCTAGTCTATTTGAAAGACTTAACGGTAGGAGGGAGCTTTTACGCATATCGAACGGTCATACACAGACTTGACTTAAGGCTAGGCCTAGTCACGACATATTTAAAATCTTATGACCGTTATTGGAAATTAGAATATTTTGCAGCGGGGTTAACCCCGAACCACAGACGGAATTTTTAAAGTCAATATTTTTTTTCTTAAATTATCACGATATTAACTAAGATGTATTGAAGAGGCTTTACTTTAAAAGGTTGATTTTGCAATGTCACTGGGGCCAAGGCTGTCGTACAGCGAAAATGCTGTGATCACATGCAAATGCGGTGACCGTCACGCAATTCGGCAAATGGTTATAAAAGTTGAAATATTCAAACGGATGAGTCTGTGCATGCGTGGCAGTCATGTGCAGTGAACCCCCGATCATGCTGATTGTACCATTGTACGTGTGGGTTATAAGAAGCACTGGTATGGGGGTTGACTGGCGGGGTGGTATACCGTGGTATGAAGGTTATAGGCTAGGCTAGGCTACGTGTGTTCCGAGTATCACCTGAGTATAGTTATAGGGGAAAAGGTTGTGACGGCACGAATATGCGCGGTTTTAGTAGAAGGGTAGTTAGGGGGCCGAGTAGGGGTCATAGGTGACATATTTGAGGGAATTCTACTCAAAAATACACCTTAAAGGTTGAAAAAGTTTGACATAAAAGATATATGAAGTGTGTTAGGTCAATAATTGAGGGTGCTGAGTTCAGTGTGGTTGGAAAGCTGACCAAAATCAGCTGATCTCATGCGGGTCGAACATTATCAACATAAACAATCCCCGGGAAACAATCAAGGCCTTGAACTGTGATCCCCACGCGATCATTTATGCAAGCAGGTTGTTGATTCCCGGATACAAGGCTCAGCCTCAGCGCAGGCATAGCATTGCGCAGGCAGAGAGCGCCAAGTACACGGGGAAAATCGGTATTGCTGTCGAATTCACGTGATTTCGACAAACTGCTTTTACTGCGAAATCACGTTATTTCGGCATAAATTTAGTGCCGAAAAAGCGTGATATCACGGTATTTCGACAGACGGATGCCGAAATCACGCGATTTCGACAATCACGCATTTTCGCCGTAGAAAATACACGTTAGAATTCCCTAAATGACCGTTTGGAAATCCCCAATGCCCAAATCGAGCAGATCGTATCCGACACCCCCCCCCCTTCCCGGAAAAGTGGTTTTTCATTTTTTTGGCGGGGGAATTGGGTGCACGTTCCAAAAACTGGTTTTGGGGCTGCCATTTTGAATCCGTAGAACCAATTTTCATTGTTTCCTATTACGTGGTCGTGTTGATGTACCCTATCAATGACCAGAGTTTTGGTAAAAAATTCCAACTGGAGTGCAGAAGACCATTATGCACTTAAGTGTTAACCGCATTTTTTCTCTATTCATGATCTACGAAAACTTTATTTTTTGGGCCAAAATAGAAAAGTTCAATTTGATTTTTCAATATCCCCATCGATATTTTTTTATATATCTTTATAATTCCACTGTTAAATATATCGTTTCCAAATAACTTATTATTTTGTGTGATTTAAGGCACATCTGGAAAGAACCTGTTGAAAACTTAAAGGAGCATTTCGTGATCCACAGCCTCGTCCCCCGACTTACCTCAAAATATTTGAGATTGTTGTATCATCTGAACCGTCGGGCTAAGTATAGTATGTGTGCCCAATCTGCCGTGCAAATTCGATCGTCTCTGCAAGAAATTCGCAATTTTGTATTTTTTACAGTACAGTGGTCTATGGGAGATTGTGATAAGAACATTTGCTCATAACACCAAAACGATAGATCAGAATCAACTGAAATTTTGGGAATAAACTTTTCTCAAGGATATCTAGCGAAATATGAACAAAACAGATAGTGCTAGAATCACGAAGTGCACCTTTAAATAAACAAACAACAAACAAATGAATAAACATAACTATATAACTATATATCTATATCTATATAGATATAAATCCAAGTAATTAAGTTAAATCATCCACAGTAAAGTGCTCAACCAGAAGGGAGCTGAAATTAATTATTTAAAATGGACTTGACGGTTGACTAATGCATTGTTGTTTTAAATGTTGAAACACGGTTTCGAGAATTCGCTGGAAAGTACCCAGTGTTTATAATTTTGGTACCAGTGGATAGCTATGGTCCTGCTCTTTCCATTGATATTTGAGCATCAGAGCAAGTACTAATATTCTCCTCCTCCTCTTTACATGGTAGACTAGCATGTTTTTTTTTTTTTTTTTTTTTTTTTTTTTTTTTTTTTTTTTTTTTTTTTTGGGGGGGGGGGGGGGGGGGGGGGGGGGGGGGGGGGGGGGGGGGGGGGGGGTGCCAAGAGAGAAAGAGATCAAGATGAGATGGGATATAATGGGATAGCGGCGCCGGGGGTGGGTGCGAAGCGCGGAAGCTCTGCATTTATATCATGGCAATCAAGCTTTTTCCAATATAGTTGATGGGGAAATGTTCATAGCACTTATTTCTTAGTGCGCTGGAAAGAGTTGGTTAAGGACAATTGATCAGGATTTAATCAGGATATAATAATGGTATTGTGTTAGTGTAAATGTGTTCACTATACCCCCTCGCTCTTCAGATTTTCGAACCGTTGTTTAAAAAATGGGTATACCCGGCGAGCATGGCGACCCCGAAATTTTTTTTACGCTTGCGATTTTACAAAAATGGTTTAATTTTCAACATGATGTCTAAGCAGGGGCGGATCACAGCCCCTTCAAGGGGAGGGGGGGGGCGGTAAGATCACAAACTGAAAATAGGCGTGATTTTGATCAATATAGCGGATTTAAAATAATTTAGAATCGAAGCTCCACCAAAACCCTAAAATGACTCATTTATATATAATTCTTAAAATTTTTAAAATTGAAATCTGCTGGACGAACCATATTAGATTTGATCAATATGCATGGCCGGCTTTTAAAGGATTAAAGTTAAACATTATATCATTAAAGGGGGAGGGCCCCATTTAAGGATTATGAATTGTATCTGATCGAATCGGCCTTTACACAAAAACCCATCTGTAAAATTTCGCGCCATATTTCAATCCGTTTCATGTGAGAGTCTAAAGCCGTTCGTGCGTGATTTTGTACGTAAGCCCCAATAGTAGTACTGTGAAAATTATATGGTCGACCAAAATGGGGAACGTTTCGCTGCATAATTCCAACCAAACATCCTTTGGCCTAAGATTCAAGGGTAATATGAGAAAAATAGGAGCTTCTTCTGATACCAAAAAGGTTGACCACTTCCGGTTAAATCTGGGGCTTCTGTGGGACGAGGCTATGAAGGCGATCGGGCAATGGACCTTTAAAATAACATGGGAACTCTGAATCTTCACCCCCCCCCCCCCAAAGAAAAGATGCATCATTCAGAATTATAGCGTTTTAGATTTAATATAATTCCGGTGGTGGCCATTATTGGAACGTTGGGGCACGTGTGCACAGCGCACCTCAAAGGGCAATCTCGTTATGGGGATCCTTGGAATCCACGTCCTTATCCTAGTCCAAGGAAACCTTTCCCGGGATCATGGAAACGGTACATCGTGACCTCCCATTTATGTTGGACCATGGCATGATACACTTGACATTACAAGTCCTTTCTAAATAAAACCTCTCACGATTAAAATTTACATTCCATGGCATCATCTTCCGAAGTACATTTCCTCGATACCCTCACACACTCAGCAAAAGGGGAAAGGATCCATACAAACTTACGCTATATAGCAAGCCCACAGATAAACAAACATATCTCTTCATCTTCGTGTCACCCCCTCACACATTTCGCGGCATACCAGATAGCCGGGCCCAGGAAGAGTTCGTAGAATCTGCTGGAAACCGGTAGAAGAAGAAACGTAATCCAACTTCTCAAAGGTGCACTTACCTTAACCGTAAATACGAGAAATCTATGATAAACAAATACCCAAAGGCTTAAAACAAAACACCCGCCAATCTCTCGAATAACACAACCTAAGAAAAAGACGGACACGAGTCCCACCTTGTCCCCACGTACCAACCCATCCTTTCAACCAAATCCGAAATATTATTTCTCGCCAATAAATATCATACATCAAGATGACAGGATCCTGAAAAACTATTCCCGGTCTCCAACCTATTCTGGGCATTTCGCACAGCCCCCGGAATTTGCGAGACCTTCACTTGTGACAGCCAAAATACGCCCCCTTGACGACAAACAAACACCCGGAGTTTCAAAGGTTAACGCAGAGTAGGTGCTCCGTCGCCCATTATCAATGAATCCCAAATTTTACCAGCTCAATACTGGCGATCCTTCCATTACCACAAACATCCACTGTAAAAATCCTGGCGTGGTTATTGATTCACCGTAAAAAATTGCCCCCTACAATATGTCGCAAACTAGACCAAACTTTACGTTCGCTTTACGGCACCAAATCCGATATCAAACTTAAAAACAAGAAAAAATACCCATCGTCGATCACTTTCAAATCAGAAGACCACAGGTTTGACAGTTCTCTCATGGGCAACAAAATGACCACACCCTTCGCAAAACTGACTGAATTCATTTGGGATTTCCAAGTATAACACACACCCTAAAACCCTTTGGTATAAATTGCCGACGAATTTATAGGCTACCACTTTATCCTTTTCAGATCCCCCCGTTCGACCCCGATTCTTTCTACGGGCCCTCTTGCGTTCCAGCACTTTGTTCTCTATCGGCATTGCCTTTCATGATCCATCACTTCTCGTAACACAACACTAGACCTATCGGCCTTCCCCCTCTTTTCCCTACTATCCAGTAAGCACTCAATTACTTTGTTGTTGTTCAATGTCTAAACTACTGATTTCACTTTTATAACCCTCGACTTGGGCTAGTGTTGTTTATTATCTCATACTATTTCTTTTTTTTTGTATACAAACGGAGTTTTCTCATGCGTTTTTTTTTTTTCTATGTTTCTTCTTCTCCATTTTAGGCCCTGAAGAAGCCCTGCGGGGCGAAAGCTTGGCCAGTACAACACCGTCCTTTAGCATCGTGCTACGTTCACCCCATCCAAGTTCCTTTCTCCTATATATTATATTATAGATAGATATATATATATATATATCCCCATATATAATATATATATATAATATATAATATATATATATATATATTATATATCATAGAGCAAACATGACTACCAACTGACCATCACCGCAAACGGGAGTAGCACTATACCTGTAAGGCATGGGTCCGCCCGTGTTTTTTTTTAAATTGGAAATGGCATTTGCGTTTTTTCTTCTTTGATGCTGGTCATTAAGTGCCCACGCAAACCGTACCCTTTGTTGACACGTTATTATTTTTTGCTTCGAATTTCATCTATGAAGTTCATCTATATATAGGTCAAACTTGTACAGTATTGACCCATATATCATTGAAGTGACGGCTAAGTTGACAGCTGACAAGAATTGTCACAGCTCAAATGCGTCATCACGCTTCCATCGAGATACATATTCCGGTACAACAACACGGGTAAGGTCCTCACTTTATTGTTGCGATGACTGCTGAATGCGGAAGTGATCGATGAATTATGGAATCCGGTAGTAATAAAATCTTCTCGCCTGTGAAATGATGAATTAAAGGTTGAAATTAAAAGGCGTTATGATATAATTAAAGAATATCCGGTGGAAGGAGGATAATAGCATCATGTTTTTCACTATGAATGTTTTAAACACTTAAGTGAAAAAGGACACCTGTACTTCCTTTGGGGGAAGGTGGGAGGGAGCATCCAATTTTTACACCTACTCAATTTAGACAATTTTATTACACCACGTAATTGATGGGTGTAAGGAGAACAACGTGTCTACATACTGAAGACTAACATAGGCCTGATTCTTTCGTTTTCCAAAGTTATGGGAAATTTGTTCTAGATGAAGTCCAAATTCTAACACTACTGACAGTATCAACATGAGATTCTGGATGCAATCCCAACCTATGCTGCAGGGGGGGGGGGCAGAGACCGCATAAACCCCGGCAAATTCCATGGGTCCAAGGGGTGGGGTTCATTGATGAATCCCCCTAAATATGCGGTTTCAAGAAAATTATGTCATTATTTTACCGGATGTGACGCAATCTGAAGACTTATTACCCAGCTAAGAAATTATTTTTTTAGACTCCCGGGGTTTCAACCGGCGCTCCCTCCGCCCTCTCCATCGGATACGGATGTAAACAGCATCAAGTAGTAAATGTTAAATTGGGCTCCTAAGCTGGTACACCAATGTGTGACTATAGTCCTGACAAAACTACATAAGTACGTGCAGTATAGTAACAAACCATGACAATTATAGTTTATGGAGACATAATTCCGTTGAGAACTTAACTGCACGCCTCCCAAGAAGGCTAGTATACCAAGATCTGTCATCAGTATAACTCCTCAAAGAGTGAATTTCACTATTTTCCCCGAGTGATTTCTACCTCTGCGCGCGCGGTGCTCTCTGCTTCTCGGACGGACCGAGAATGACCAAACGCATCTTTAACAAATAGTAGAATAGCAGATGTATATCACCTACACGTAAGAAAAACCAGGCGACATCTTGTGTTTTAGACGAGGAAATGGCCACACACTGTAAAAATTATTTACTCATGTGAGTAAAATGTCACAGCTCCTAATTGAGTAAATCCTTAGTCAAGTTGATGAAACTTACTCATTGTTGACAAATCTTTAGTCATTGGTTGGTAAAATATACTTCTCGCTTTGGTGCGCAATGTTTACTCAACTTTGGACTAAGATTTTCCTCCACATTAAGAGCTGTGACTTTTTACTCAACATTTTTGAGTGCAAAGATCTCAATTTTTGCTTCAACACTTTTGTCCTCACCTATGCATTGAACGCATAAATGCAACACGCAACATAACGATGTAAGGCAGCGAATAGAGGTAGTCCTATGAACCAACAACACATCAGCATCATTTATAATAGAACTTTAAACCAAAGATCTAATACTGCGAATAAAAAGGGAAACGGATGAGAGCACATTGCCGTTAATCGTTCCTTTTGAGGATGACTTCTTGCCCAGGGACTGGAAGTACATACAATTTATATTCGCAAAGGCTCACCGAAGAGTAATACAACGATTCAGGATTCCTTCTCGGTCTTCTGATCACATCAATTTCAAGAAATGGGGCCAATGGATGACGTCATTGGATTGTGGCATTTTAAAGCGCACGGGACCCGTTTAATTTTTGCAACACGTCTTATCTATGCTCTAGATTATATTTGTGTAAAATTTTTCTAAATTACTTCAAAATAAATGAGGATAGGAGAGGAATAGATGGTTTGGTGCTGGAGGAAGTCGGCCAGCGCCTTTTGAAGTATCAGACTGTATAGCTCCACCACAGCTCGCCAATATTTTTCTTGTAAAATCATTTTCAACAAAATATTCAAGTGTTATAAAATTTAAGTATGCACTTCTCTTATGCAAAAAATCATATAAACAAACACACAAATTGTTTCAGTAGGGCGGCGGGCAATTTTTATTTTGGGAGCCATCATGCATAATTAACAACACTTAAGGCATGTGGGGGGGGGTCCATTGTGGACCCAGGTTTTTGTTTTCCCTCCGCGTGCATGTTGTTAAACGCTTAAAGGAGAACCCGTACAACGAAATCTATATACAATCTATACTATAAAATAATATTGACCACATAATCGAGTGTTCATCAGAAAAAATAGATTATAAACCCTAACAATGAATTAAAAACCATCTAGTCTGTACCATTTTTTTTAAAATCGCGCTACAGTGTATAACGTGTATGCGATACGACCGGGCACGTTTAGGTCAACTGCCATAAAGGAAATACACATTATTGAATGAAGCATCATCGTGAAGTTTATTAACGCTAACTACTGTGACGTCCGTAGCGCATAACACAAATACATTCCATCTCAGTAGCGCGAATTTCAAATAGCGCATGTGCAGACAAAATGCTTTTAATTCGTTTTAAAATGGTTATTATAAATTCCCGTAATTTCCTATTAAACCCTCCATATGTTGTTCAATAATTGTTTTTTATAGCGTTAATTGTGAAAGTTATCCTTGATACATGTTTCTCCTTTAACGATTTGTGGGGCCCAAGATTTTATGTAATGCCTAAATATCATTTAGGTATATTTGGTTGGTGGAAAATCAAATGGTCAATGGCGTTTTAACTCATTATTAAAAAA
Organism: Ophioderma brevispina; assembly: GCA_023653785.1. Lineage (NCBI taxonomy): Eukaryota > Metazoa > Echinodermata > Ophiuroidea > Amphilepidida > Ophiodermatidae > Ophioderma > Ophioderma brevispina. Next base: position 8,890 of record JAMKCH010026273.1, read on the forward strand.
GCATATTTGGGGCGCTTCTCAAAATTGTTTTGCCCCTTAAATCGCACTGGAAAAACTTTTTTTGAATTTTTATTCCGCAATGTATTGTGCTGATTCTTACTATTATAGCCAAATTCCTTCGAAAGTCGGGGGGGTTAGGACGTGCCAACCTAACACAACAAGAACAGCATCAACTTCCAGCGTAACCCGATTTGCTATTCTGTTTGCAAGACTTAACGGTAGGAGGGCGCTCTTAACGCTAGCAAACGTCCATAAATACACAGACTGACTTAAGGCTATAGCCCCGGAGCTATCACACATTTGTAACAATCGAGTACAAAAGGTTTTAAGTGATTAAATATGTATAACAGCCTTGACAGGAACCCTGAAACGCGATTCTTTAAGTGCCGCAAAGGGGGGCCTTAAGGAGAGGGGGTCAAAACAAGTTTGTACAGGGGTTCAAAATTTATACATTGCTCCAATCATGTTGAAAAGCACACCATGTTTGTGTCTAACCAGAAGGATTCAGAAACGGTATAGTTTTGTAATATGTACAGCCTAAATTTCAGAGTTAGAGGCTAAAAAACACAAAAATCAATAAAATGGGTCAATTTCAGTTGTACAGGGGGTCAAATTTAAATTGCTCCGATTTGGATAAAATGGTGCAAATTATTGGTGGAGCTCATAGGATTAAAACTAAGGAACAGTTTTTGAGTGTCTCAAATGCGTTGCTAGAAAGTAGGGGGGTAACAGATCAATCCCCATTGATGCAATGACGTGACGCTTCTGTGCCCCCTACAATCGGAAGCTCAGCATTTAAGACAGTTAAAACTATTCCTTATTTTAAAAACCCTATGAACTCCACAATAATTTGCACCATTTTTTGATCCAAATTGGGGGAAGCATTTTAAATTTTGACCCCTGTACACTGAAATTGACCCTTTTATTGATTTTGCTGTTTTTAGCCCTCTACTCTGAAACTTTTAGGCTGTAACTATACAAACTATACCTTTTTGAATCCTTATAGTTAGACATATAACATGGTGTGCTTTAACATGATTGGATCATTTAAAAATTGACCCCTGTAACAAACTTTGTTTTGCCCCTCTCTTAAGGCACCACTGCGCACTTAAGAATCACGTTTCAGGGTCCCTGTCAGGCTGTATACATATTTAATCACTCAACCTTTTGTACTTGAGATGTGTTACCAATTTGTGCTAGCTCCCTTACTAGGCCTGGTCACGAATATTTAAATCTTAATGACCGTTTATTGGAAATTATACAGCTATTTTGCAGCGGGGTTAACCCACTACCCAGACGGATTTTGAATCAATATTGTTTCTTAAATTATCACGATATTTACTATAAGATGATGTATTGAACGAAGGCTAAAAAGGTGATTTTTGCAATGTCCCCCCCCCCCCCCAAAAAAAAAAAAACACTGGGACCCGAGCTGTGTTACGCCGAAAATGCGTGATCACTGAAATGCTTTACCGTCACGCAACTTTCGGCAACTGGTGCAAAGTGAAATATCAACTGAGAGTATGTCATGCGGTGCAGTCATGTGCATTGCCACCGATCATGCGAATTGTACCATTGTACTGTGGGTATGGTATGCGGGGGTTGACTCTGGCGGTGTTGTAACCGTGGATGAAGGTTATAGGCGAGGCTATGTGTGTTCCCGAGTATCACTGAGTATAGGAGTGGATGAGCCCAGACCATTCTGCCCGTTAGCCTTATTGGTACCACCTGGGGGGGGGGGGGCAAAGATGCATTTAACCAGGGCTACCACTCATACTATGACATAACACGAATGTATGATTGCCATTCGTAGGGGTAGACTTAGCGATCTAGGGGCTCGCAAAGATTATACAGGGAAAAATTGAAGTGGTCCACTGTGTTTGAATTGCATACCAAAATGGTCGTATGATCGCAAGGTTTAAAAAAATGTATAGTTTGTGCTATCTCTGACTTACCCTTATAGTTATAAGCTGCAAACCGTTATGTAGTCAAAGGTTTAATTTAGCTTCTTCTACGGGTCAAATACTAAAAACGCGTGATTTCAGTGGAAATGGTCTCATATTATTTGTATGTTAATCACAACAAGTAAATAAGGAATAGTTTTTGGACAATTACAATGTATAGTTACCAAGTTACATACACCCTAAATTAACCCCAGCCCCCATAGGGGTATAGGGGCAGTAAGTACTGATAAGGTGCGTAACTTGTTGATTTCACATTGCAGATGGTCCAAACTATTCTTATTTAATTGTCCTAACAGTACGAACAATTTGAGACCCATTTCCACTGAAATTGTAGCGTTTTTTATAGTATTTGACCCCTGTAAGCTAAATTAACCTTTTGACCTACATAACGGTTTTCAGCTTATAACTCCTTGAGGGTAAGTCAGAGATAGCACAAACTATACATTTTTTTTAATCCTTATGATCATACGAACATTTTGGTAATGCAATTCAACACATTGGACACTTGAATATTGACCCCTGTATAATCTTTTGCAAGCCCCTAGCTCGTTTAAGCTACCCCTACAGAATGTCATCATACATTTTTGTGTAATGTCATAGTATGAGGTAGCCCGGTATAAATGCCTCTTTGCCCCCCAGGTGGTACGGACCAACATGCCTGGCTCACCCCTATAGTGGGAAAGGTGACGGCACGAATATGCCCCGGTAAAGGGGTAGTATGGCCGAGTAGGGGATCCTAGGTGACCATAATTTGAGGGAACTTCTTCTCAAATACCCTTAAAGGGGTGATGGCCCGATTTTAAGGATATTAAGTTTTCAGCTTGTGATAGTTTGGCCTTCACTCCAAAACCCCTCTGTAAGTTTATCGCGCCGATATTTCAATCCGTTTTTTTTGGAAAGGGGGGGGGAATTTTTTGGCCCCGAAAAAAAAAGAGCTAAAAACGTGATTTTGTAAGCCCCCATAGAGTAAAACTGTGTAAAATTAAATTATTGGTCGACCAAATGAGGCCATTTTTCACTCATAACTTCCAAACAACATCCTTTGGCTCTAAGATTATCACAGGGTAAATGAGAAAAATAGCAGCTCTCTTCTTCAGTACTCAAAATGTTGACCACTTCCGGTAAAATCTGGGGCTTTTCTGGTCTGGGACGAGACTTTTAGCATTCGGGCCATGGACTTTTAAACGGTTGAACAGTGGACTAAAGATATAGGAAGTGTTAGGTCAATTGAGGGGCTGATTTTCAGATGTGGTGGAACCGGCTGACCAATCGCTTGATCCATGCGGGTCGAACATTATCAAAATACATAAACAATCCCCGGGAAACACTCAAGGCTTGATCTGTTATCCCCACGCGATCATTATTTGCACGTTTTGATTCCCGGATAACAGGCTCAGCCTCTCAAATCCGGCAGGCATACATTGGCGCAGGCAGAGAGGCGCCAAGTACACCGGGGAAAATCGGTATTGCTGTCGAATTCACTTGATTTCGACAAACTGCTTTTAGGGCAAAATCACGTTATTCTGCATAAATTTGTGCCGAAAAGCGTGATATCACGGTATTTCGACAGACGAATGCCGAAATCACGCCGATTTCGACAATCACTCATTTTCGGCGTAACCGAGGCTGTTGTAGAAAATACACGTAAGGATTCCCTAAATGACCGTTTGGAACTCCCCAATGCCCCAAATCGAGCAGATCGTATCCGCCCCCCCCCCCCCCCCCCCTTCCCGGAACAGTGGTTTTTCATTCTTTTGGCGGGGGAATTGGTTCACTTCCCAAACTTGGTTTTTGGGCTGCCATGTTTGATCCGTAGAACCAATTTTCATTGTTTCCGATTACGTGGTCGTTTGATGATGTACCCTATCAATACCAGCCTTTTTGTAAAAAATCCAACTGGAGTGGAGTGCATAAGACCATAATTCACTTATGTTAACCGCATTTGTTTCGCTTCATGATCTACAAAACTTTATTTTTGGGCCAAAATAGAAAAGTTCATTTTTATTTTTAAGCAAATTAAAAAAACTATAAATTTATTTATATATCTTTATAATTCCACTGTTAAATATATCGTTTCCAAATAACGTATTAATTTTGTGTGATTTAAGCACATCTGGAAAGGAGAAGGAGTACATTTTTTAATTATAAGTTATTGTTGTATGCTTTATTTTCTGTTATATGTCTGTGTTTAAACCAGATGTTTGTGCTCAATGCACTAAAACATAAACTGCCATAGGAATAATATTATTTAAAATATGCAAAAGATATGTCATCAAAAGTGTATAAAACGTTCAAAAATACTGGAAAAATTTTAACTCAAGTGAATGGATGTGTAGCCAATTATCGCAGAGCAAATAAGCCCCTAACTGAATGTAATGATGAGATAATTGATCATGACGAAACTCTTAATATTATAATATTGACTTTAAGAAATATGACGACATGGCCTTAATCCACTAAGATTTGAAAGTACCTCTAAAAATTAGATGATCCCACAATTATAAATTCCCCAAAGTTCTTACATTACTTCAGATCATTTTCGTTCAGGTAACTTTACTCACGTTGGATTTACCATATGAATTCAATATAAGAAGCTATCTAAGAACTTTGAAACACTTAACGCCTGTATTAAAGTTTAAATCATAATTCAACAATAATAGGACTCACTGAAACACCTTTGAAGTAAACCCATGAATATTACAATTTCCAGGATATACTTTAGAGTATATGAACAAAATTGGCCGTTTAAAAGGTGTGTCTGTATGTATTATGCATAAAATGTTAAATATAATTAGAAAGATCTATGTTGTGCCACTCCTAATTACGAATCTTGTTTTTATTGAATTGAAAATAACACCAAAGAATATTATAGTCGGCGTAGTTTACAGAACTCATACGGCCTATTGATGATTTTACAGATATTGATCCATATATAAGATTTAAGCTGGCAGGAAAAAAAGTTGTATTATGTAATGGGAGACTTCAACATGGATCTTCTTAAAGATGATAGTGATAGAGCAACTCATGAATTCGGGACTTTATTATTTTCCCATTCTTTGATACGTACCATTTATAAACCAACCAAAATAACAGAGACCACTGCGACATTAATAGACAAGATATTAACTAATAATGAGAATCGTGTTGAATCTGCTATTTTAATTTCTGATATCACACCGATCCTCTGCCCACGATCTTAGCAACTGATACAAATTTAAAAAACAATCTAAAAATGAGAAAAAATACATATATAAAAACGAATTTTAATAGTGGAAACATCGCAAAACTAAAAGAGGCATTATCAAATGTTAAGTGGAACGAAATTTCTTGATCACAATAATGCTGATGACGATTATAACACTTTTATTGATAAGGTTTACTGACATTATGATGATGCATTCATTGAAAAAATGTTGTACTAATATAAGAAAGAATAAATCACCGTGGATTACTAGGGGTTATTACGAAGCAATCATACAGATGTTTTACAACCATCAGGAAAATATCAAATGAGTTCATAACTTTTTTTTGTAAATTTGGTCCAAACCTTGCCTCAAAATACATAATACTGGTAAAAACTATTATGATTACCTAATAATCCGGTATCCAAAGTAGTAAATATATGAACCAATAGTCGAAAGGGGTAAGTATTAAATATTGACAAGTTAAAATCCAAAACAAGTGCAGGGCATGTGACATTGGTAATGTATCATAAAAAGAGTCCGCCAACGAAATAGTACCCCACTACCACAATCTTCAACTTATCAATATAACAGGTTGTAGTTCCAGAAAAACTTAAAGTTGCGAAAGTTATTCCAATATATAAAAAAGAATGATGCCGAAATGTTTTCCAATACCGTCCTGTGTCAGTGTTACCGTGTTTTTCCAAAGTACTTGAACGATTAGTCTTTAATAGATGTACGGATTTTATAGACAGTCAAAATACTAAATGAAAACAGTTTGGTTTCCGACAAACCACTCCACATACATGACAATTATTCGCTGGTTGATAAATTACCAAGCAGTAGAAAATAATGAATCTGCATGGAATCTTCTTGGAATTTATCCAAAGCATTTGACCCATTAATCATAAGATATTACTGTAAAAAAAAAAACATACTAGAACCATTATGGGTTTTGTGGAGTTGTTTACACCTGGTTTTCAAACTACTTACGTAATCATAGAAACCAGTATGTGTATTATCAGTCATGTAAATCTGACTAAAATATTATTTGTGGTGACTCAGGGTTCGATATTCGGCCATTGCTATTTATACTCTATATTGAATGATATTTGTAACACGTCATCCTGTATTAAATTCATTGTTGCTGACGACAACACAATATTGTATTCGCACAAAGACATTGCCAGCAAGATTGAGTTTTCTAAATAAAGAACTAAGAGAAGTAAGCACTGGTCAAAGCAATAAATTATCAGTAAACGCCATAAAAAAATTACATGGTATTGGGTACAACGAACCTCACTTCGACTCCTTCGAGGAATGAAACTCTGGTAATGGACAATGAAAACAAATACACCTTGGATAACACAGATCTTGAAGAGTCAAGTAACTAATTTCTTGGTGTATTGATAGATGAAACCTTACTTGGAAAAATGTCATATTGATAATCTATCCCAAAAAACATCTCAAGAACATTTGGTGTTTTAAACCAATAAAATTTTATACCGGAATGTATACTTTACTCTCTATATTGTACTCTAATTTTGCCTTATAAAAATTTGGAATCTTCATATGGGGGGAATCCTGTAAAACGACCGAGAATAAATTAAATAAAGCTTCCAAAAGGGGCATGAGGACAATATCACATAGTAATTACAGAAGCCATACTGCACCCTTATTTGCCAGATAAAACGCCTTATAACTTACTAATTATACAAACTATAGCTGGTATATTTATGTACAAATTTTTTTTAAAAGTTTTCCCCCATTTTTAAACAAATTGCCATGTACATTTAACAGCTATTTTAGTAAACCGGTTCTACGTCACAGTATGGCACGAGGAATATCAACAATTACAATCTACGAGAAATAAGAAAGTTTTACTGATCAATCATCCGTGCGAACCTCTGGTCCTATTCTGTTGAACAATTTGGGGAACGGCTACAAAATTCGAACTCATTACCCCCCTCACTTTCGTAACAATTTAAAGTGAAACTTATTCCAAATATAAGAATCGTGTTTGCATTATTTTTATCTATACTGTAATAAATGCGGTTTTTTTAATTTGGTAAATTTGAAACATGGTGCATTGAGCCGTTTTTTTTTTTTTGGTGTTTTGGTTGTTTGTATGTCCTTATCTTAAGGTGTTGTAACATACTTTCAGGGGTTGACCCAGTCTGGTCTTATTTGGCCTTTTTGGTCAACTCCTCCAATAATGTTGTCTATGTAATTTACTATTGTTCACATGATTTTTTATGGAAATAAGTTGAAGTTGAGTTGGAATTTGAAGAACCTGTTGAAACTTAAAGGCGCATTTCGTGATCCACACCTCGTCCCCGACTTACCAAAAATATTTGAGATTGGTTGTATCATCTGAACCGTCGTTTACTAATATAGTATTTTGTGCCCAATCCTGCCGTGCAATTCGATCGTCTCGGCAAAAATTCGCAATTTTGTATTTTCCTGTCGCCATGGGACAAGAAATTATACTACAGTTGTCTATGGTAGATTGTGATAAGAACATTGCTCATAACACCAAAACGATAGATCAGAATCAACTGAATTTTGGGAATAAACTTTTTCTCAAGGATATCTAGCGAAATATGAAACAAAACAGATAGTGCTAGAATCCGAAATTGCACTTTAAATAAACAAACAACAAACAAATGAATAAACATAACTATATAAAACTATAATCTAATCTATATAGATATAAATCAGTTAATTAAGGTAATCAATCATCCACAGTAAAATTGCTCAATCAGAAGGGACTGCATTAATTATTACATGGACTTGAACGGTTTGACTAATGCATTGTGTTTTAAAATGTTTGAAAACACGTTTCGAGAATTCGCTGGAAAGTACCCAGTGTTTTTATCATTTTTGGTACCAGTGGATAGCTCTGGTCCCCCTCTTTCCATTGATATTGAGCCTCATAGCAAAGTCTAATATTCTCCTCCTCCTCTTTACATGGTAGACTAGCATGTTTTTTTCAAAGGTGCATTTGAACATTAAATTTGAGGCAATTTACTCCTCGCGCGAAATCATCCATTTCAACACCAATTTGGCCAGCCCAGGGGCTGATCCCAGCCCTGATTGGGGGGGGGGTGTTGCCCAAAGAGAAAAGATCAAGATAGAATGGGAAATAATGGGATATCGGGCGCACGGGGGTGGGTGCGAAGCGCGGAAGCTCTGCATTTATATCATGGCAATCAAGCTTTTTCCAATATAGTTGATGGGGAAATGTTCATAGCACTTATTTCTTAGTGCGCTGGAAAGAGTTGGTTAAGGACAATTGATCAGGATTTAATCAGGATATAATAATGGTATTGTGTTAGTGTAAATGTGTTCACTATACCCCCTCGCTCTTCAGATTTTCGAACCGTTGTTTAAAAAATGGGTATACCCGGCGAGCATGGCGACCCCGAAATTTTTTTTACGCTTGCGATTTTACAATTTTTTTTTTTTTTTTTTTTTTTTTTTTTTTTTTTTTTTGGGGGGGGGGGGGGGCGACCAACTGAAAATAGGAGTTGATTTTGATCAATATAGCGGATTTAAAATAATATTAGAATCTGAATCTCCAACCCTAAAACCCCTAAAATGACTCATTTATATATAATTCTTAAAATTTTAAAATCTGCTGGCGACCATCTTAGATTTGATCAATATGCATGGCGGCTTTAAAGGATAAAGTTAACATTATATCATTAAAATAACATTGGACTCTGAATCTTCACCCCCCCCCCCAAAAAAAAAAGGAAAAAAGAAAGATGCATCATTCATGAATTATAGCGTTTTAGATTTAATATTATAATTCCGGTGGTGGCCATATTGGATTTGGCGGCCCCAGGGCGCCCTTCTTGGCGCCCATCAGAAATCTAAAACGTATGATATATGCAACATTTGGCCCAAATTTGGTGATTTTGGAAGAAACTGAACCAAACAAATCCATCAGCCATAACAAAAAGTGGTTTGGGCATGTTAGAATTAAAAACAAAACATTCTTTTCAAAACAATAATATAAAGCCTATACGTTTTTTTTCAACAAAATATTTTACAAAATGATATGGATCAGAGAAAAATTTCATTGATCAATAGCATATTTAAACAGATTTGAAACAGATTAAGTATTTTGGATAAGAGATTTTTACTTAACAATATTGCACAAATAACGCTGTTCTAAAGACACTTTGATATTGGTCTTGCCCAGTCCACAAGTCAAGTCAAGTTTCAAAACGTTATAAACGTTAGCTTCTTGAGCTTGGCAAAGAAAGTATTATAACTATGTCGGTTGCCTTCAACGTTGATTTGTCACCATCAGACACAGACAAAATGATGGAACTGAAAACCCAGCTTAACTGTATAAACTGGGTAAAATGGATCAGCGTACAAAATCTAACACATCTGCCTCATTTTCTTCACCAAATTCCTTCATTTTCAGCAAAGATAATAGAAAATATGCCAATTACGACAACATCAACTTCGTCAAAGGTCGGGTCATTTTTTTTCTTCATGCACAATTTGTTTTTGATACACACTGTATTGAATATTGAAAATGTCCTAAATTCCGTCCCAGAGAGTCGCGTTTATATATGAAATTGGTTAGAATTGATAGATGTAATTAATGCTCTTCCATTGAAAAATAGCCGGTTTTTTTGCATAAAACCTGTCATAAAAATTTTAATATCTTACGGGCAAATTAGATCCCTTAGAGAATTAAAGTATTTCAAGGTATGCTCTTTCTATTCAACATTGAAAGTGTCCTGAATTCGGTCCTAGAGAGAGTCGCGTTTATATAAAATCTTTTAGAATTCTCCTTTTTTCTACAATACTAAAAATCGCCTACAATTTTAATAACTCTCAGAAAAAAAATGCAACTTAGAACC
>JAMKCH010026274.1:0-34452 GCA_023653785.1 Ophioderma brevispina
ATAATAGTGCACCTGGATCATTGTGCTCAGATACTCTTTTTTGTCATAATGCAATGCGCGCTTAGGTGCAAAGATGTATTCATTGAGGCGGTTTATTTAAATCAAGACGACTGACGTGTCATTTCATTCATTGTGTGGCCATGGGTAGGACAACATCCAACAACAGATATTTTGCCGGATTGTTTGTATCGAATTGACATTATGTGTGTATACAAGCACCCAAACTAATAATTATTCCGTGCAATATTCAAAATGTCAACGCCCAGCACGGACGACTGGTTTTGAATGGGCTTCACCCCCTTGATTGCTGCTCACTGGCTGTTCCAGCTAACTCAAACAAAGAACCGACCAGCAGGCAGTTTCGCAACTGGCCAAATGCGACAACCGACGGGTTTCCAAGATCAATTATCACAAATATCTCTAACAAATTATGTAACTGCGGGTATAAAATTAGCTATATTTAATTCATTATTGCATATTCAGATTTATTCATTCAACACAGTATTATACAATAGTAAATAACAATGGCAAGAAAAAATAATATAATGCATAGCAAATAGCATTAAAGGGAAAAGGCGTACTCGACATAAATATAAATGTAATCAAATATAAAGTGTGGGATAGCGAGGAAAAAAATATGCATTGTGGATTCATAATCAGATTAAAAAAAACGGTAACATTATAAAAAGTCATGAAGTGAAGAACAGAGAAGACTGCTAGGAGTGGCAGCGGAAGTATTAAAATTAGGGGGCTTGCAGCTATGTTACATGTATCCTATGACTCTTTATAGGGGGACGCAGAGGGGGTTCGCCAAATTTAGGGGACGCGTCCCCTCCTTTCTCCTCCTTTCTCCGGAATTTTGTTACAAAGTTGAAATGATGGAATTGAGCTTAGCTATGTTACACAGTGATTATTATGTGGACAAGCATTATGTACATGCAAAAAACACGATATGTTAGAAAATTGAAGGCGCCCTCATCTGGAAATCTCTGAGTCGGCCTTTAAACTATAAGGTGTAGATAGGGCAAATGATATTATTTTAATCCTGACAATGATATCCCTTACGTCCCTAGAGATAAATGACTAGCAACCTGACGACCACCGCAAAAAAAGAGAGGTAACGGTATTTATGTTGTTAGATCTAGGAGCGCTTTCCCCGTAAACACAAAGCAGGGGTCCAGGGGCCGGATTTAGAGGGTGGCTCAAACCCGGCCGCGCCCCTTCTATTGTTTAGCAGAGCATCAGGGCGCCGGGCGCCGCATAGAGCGCTGGACGCACGTTTGTTTGATCATCAAAATGACTTTTTTAACACACGGGGCTCCCGTTGATATCTATAGGAATGACGGTACAGGGCGTCGGTTGGGCCTGTAATCTAGCCTTTGGTGTGGGCGCCTGAAAATTTGGCGCCCCCTCTATTGGAAAACCCTGGATCCGCCCCTGGGGTCCGCTCCGTGATTTCTAAAAGTGGCAAAAATGGCATTTTAGGGATTTAAGGGTATATGTTTAGTATAGGGTTTTTAACTCAAACATTTTCATCACTTTTAAAAAACCCCCTTGTATAACCCTTTCGACCTTGTATGTTGTCACAACCCGAACTTAATTTTACTCCTTCGAATTACCCATGCAAAACCTTTTTGTTCATAATTTAACACTTAAATGCCTACAACATTCGCCATTTGTGACATCCAGACATTCCACTGGTCGCTCGCGATTATCATATATAACGACAGATTCTTGATTGGGTTGATGGGAACTATTCTTCATTCTTATATAATGCCAAAGACGGATGTCGATTTCCGCACAACCGCGAATAGGTGATTATGTACAAAAAGCCGTTTTAAAACGGCAAGACATGAAGAGTGAAGGAAGTGAAGCTTATTACAAAACGCTTGTACACAAAATACTGCAATACAATTACGTACATTGTACGTATTAACACGAGGGACAGACAGGACAGACAAACAGACACATTTATCAGGATCAACGATCCGTGGTTGCAACCCCGGGTTCCCGCTGGACCGTCATTAAGTCATGAGTAGACAGCCGTCCATATCATTACTCGTGCACTGATTGTTCAGCAATTTCTTATGATTCCGCTAATTTTTATTATGATAGTGACATTTTTAGTTCATTCACCTGATAATTTTTGAGGCAATTACAATACAATAGATCCCGCTGACTCAGTTACATTATACAAATATTGACGGCTATGAGGGCATGTCGAACTATAGGCCCAATGTGATCTCGAAACATAACTATGCCCCGAGGCGTAGCCGAGGGACATAAAGTTAATGGTTTTCGAGATCACCGAGGGCCAGAGTTCAACCATTGCTCCGAATAAATAGGCAGTCCAATATTTGTTTTATATATACCGAATCTATAGATTCTTGTCAACTGAATTGGTTTTAAAAGGACATTCTATTTCTAAGCCAGCACAGGCCTATAAATTATCATTTATCCATGTTGTAGGCCACATGGCATGCCTGCATGGTTTAACAATTTTGTGTAACTTAGGGGCCAAAACTTGAGAATTAGCAATCAACCGTTCTTGTTTCGTGTGATGTTGGAGTCCCAACGGATCAACCGTTAATCGACTCTTGCCAGTTTTTTTTGTCGGCAAGATGCTTACAACTCCGAATATTCAAGCAACTTTTTACAACGGCCTGCAGATGGCGCGTTAATCGGTGTCACATTATCATCCTTCGAAATATTCACGGTTTATTTTACCTGCCGTTTTGGTATTAGCCTATGAAGCTGCATCTCTGATTCCTTTCAGATCTTCTTCAAGCCATGCAGAATCAGTCCTGCTATCAGCCATTTCCTTTGCAAGCCTGCGTCCAGACTTGCACTACCTTTTTGTTTACTCCGTACTGTCAGTTCGGCCAGACTCCAGGCTGGTTCTGCATATCCGTCAAACTGCAAATGCGATCTCTTACACCAGCTGCAATATGTACACTCAATAATACGGATGGATATATAGTCCGTACGCAGTCTCTATGTTGGGAATAGGTGTCCAGGGTATAGGTCTGAATGAGATTCCCCGCCTCTCCCAGGGAATAGTTCATTTTTTGGTCAATTCTTGAAGCCTAGTTGAATTTTATGCCTGCCACTTTTACCCAATCAGATTAACAAGGGATCATATATGAGGTATCTAAGGAAACATACCGTGATGTCCTTCATTGTAATACAGATACCAAATATGCCACTTCTGTATTCCGTACAGCCTTTCGAAAATTTTTCGAAATTCACTTAAAGCTATTTCGCTTATACAACATCTTGATTTATTGCAATACAATTACGAGAATGTATTGTAATTCTGTTTTGTACAGGAGGGTATCAATAGACTCATTTTCCTCCTGTGTCCTGGACGCCTAGCATGGGTGGGGGTAACTTTGCCTGGCAATTACATGATCATACTTTTCAATCTTTGTGTGCCGTTTCCTTTGCCAGCTTTGTATCGTCGGTGCAATCATTGTAGATGATTAATTTTAACCACACCCCGTGATCCAGTAACAAAACCCACCAAACTAGCAGCTGCACCGTTTAGAGCATCTTCAAGGTTTTGCACATCGTCGTTGACCAACTGATCAGCTGCTCTCCGCACCTGAAAAAAGAAGGGGAATATATAGGGTCTACAATAGCTGTGAACGAATAGGGTCGTCAAAAATGTTACACCAAGTTTGAGGTCATTGCTCGCCCCCACTTTTTCATTTCAAGAGAATTAATGTTTAATTAGTGCGTTTTTCAATACTTCTAATTGTTTCCTATTGTTAGAAGAGCTTGCTTTTGGCCCCACGGGCCCCTCTTGATGGATTTATTCTGGTATTCATTTGAGTTGATTTGTGTAGTTGATACTGATTTAACCAGAATAGGCCCACTCTCCCTCAGGTTCATTTGATATGGGCAATGAAACCATAAAAGCTCTCACTTCCATGTGTTTGGGTGGTGTTGCACATCATTTGCGGCTGATCAAGGGTGTTTGAATCAATGCCCATATGAATTGCAATGTTCCTATACTGTACTGTTACTAAACACATGTCATACTTAGATACAAAGTGTTTTAAAAGTTTAAGAAACCACAAGATATTTCATAATCATCTAAAATTTTTTCCTACGTACTAATTCCTGGGGGCCTAAAATGAGGGTTAAAGTCAGATTTTTATGTGTTAATCATAGGATTTTTATGGATCACATGACCCTATTGAGGTGAAATTTTCCCAAAACTGGCTGGGCATTGTGGGATTCCACTCAAACCCCTCTGGGCGCTGATTAGCTGCTGCCTCGAAGTTGCAATGTTCCAGTTAATATTAATTGTTGTATGTCTGCGGGCACTTTAGCCTACGGGCTGCGATACAAGATTAAGTACAACACCATTTATTATTATTTAATTCTTTAAAAATTGTTTTAGGTCTAGCTTAGTTTGGCTCGTGGTATAGCCCATTGTAGATGGTGTTTCACGGAGCCCTTTCAATCGCTCGTGATATAACACATGAGAAATGTATGTGGCCCTTATGATATTCCATTGTTCATTCGCAGGATGGAAATATACTGTGGACACTTTTAAATTCCGTGCAATTTAGCATGTGCACTCCCTTGGCAATACATAATAATAGAACCACGCCGATCATCCCCAGGACAACGGCACAACGGAACGATTCAACTTACTAGCTTGGGTATCAGGGATGCGCTAAGACCCTCAACAGAAGGCATATTTTGAGAAGGACCATATGTGGAATTTGTCGATCATTCCAACAAGACCAAACATGACTCAACACGTTACGCACAATTTTATCTGATGTTCGGACAACACGCAAGAATCCTGGTTGGCATCCAACAACAGCTTTCTGAAGAATGTACACCAGATGAATATGCAGATTTGGATGAGGCCTATGCCAGTCCATCATCGATTCAGTCCATATGTTCCAAAGAGAAAGCCCAATACAACTACAAGGTGCACCCACACGCTACACGCCTAAAAACCTTTGCAGATAGAGTACTATGGCATTTGTCAACATGATACAGCATTATAAAAAGTAGATCCATTTGAAGAGCAGCCGCCTGTCCAAAGAAAAGTCTCTTGGGGTCTTGTACTTCCAACCAGATGATCCAGTGACCATTAGTGGCCTTACTTCCAGGTACGATATTTCAAATAGCCTTCCAATAGCTTGGGGTGACAATCGTGTGCAGCAAGGCCGAAATATTCTTAAGCCATGGCAGCAGAAGCATCCGAATAGGAATGTTCTTTATCAGTAAGATGTAAAGTTGATTTTGTCCATGCTACAAAGTCTGTTAACTTTTCATCTTGTATGTCAGTTTATTTTTGTGGTAATGCTTTGTTCCCCATTATTCGTCTTGTGGTGATAGCAACCTGCAAGCAGTGATGAATATAACCTGATGGTTGATATCTTGCTTTCTATTCAGGATCACTTGAAGTTTTGAATTATTTGAGCCGATATATTGGGCGTATGGTAAATGTTCGCCAATGGGGAGAGGGTAACAGGATTGTAGTACCCCCTCAGGTATTGGTATTAGATTCCCGATTCTTGGCTTTTGAGGTAATTCGTAAGTCTCCATTGTTCATACATATTACTTCGCAGTGTACCACAGGGTGCCTGGTACCTTATTCCCAAAAGCCAGGGTATGTAATATGTTTTGTTTTGTACCTAAAACTCCAATTATATATATGTATATGTAAGTAAACTTGATTTCTAACTTTAATGTCAATTTCACACCGACATGATCTGAACATGTTTTGCAACATGTCTCTGAAGAGTTTTACGAGCTCTACTTACTTTGATAGGCCTGTAAGACAAAATGCATGTTGAATATTTTAATTGCCAGTTTTGTATCTCATGTTTAAGTTCTATTTCAGTGGTTTTTTTTATGTTTTGGGTTTTTTTACATTATAGGGCATTTCTTTTGCTTTGGGTATTCTTTTTATGTTAATTAAAAAAAAGTTGAGTGAAAAATAGACTTTGGACTAAATAAATTTGTTATAAAAACCCCGGTTACAAGGAAAAATAAAGAATGAAGTGAAAAAACAAGATATTGCACATAATTCGCCAAATGTGGAAACATGATAAACGTGAAACAAAACCAACTGTGTATTTTCAATTATTTAAACATGACGTAAATTAAAGTACAGCTACTTGCCAACGAAAGAACTGCCACAACTGCCCATGAGCCTCGTGCATGCTAGATTTTATCAATCATCGAGATGTATTTCTCTTTGCACATGCATGCACACTTTTGAGAAAACAAAAACCGCATGACCCTTGATGGAACTATGTTTCTGGAATCTTATTGGGAAGAATGTATCATGTGAACTTATACCTGTTAATCAGTTTAACACTTTGACCCAATCTGGGTAGGACACGCATTTTTTTTCCTGTTTTTCGTCGCTTGGGAGTTTTGGCGAACTTAAACAAAGGAGATTTTTTGAAAAGTAGTATATGAATTTTCCAGGATATTTGTCACATAAGTAAAACACTAATACAGATCATATAGGGTGGATTTAGGTGAGGGAGGCCGAAGGGACCGGGCCCCACTTATTGACGATCAATGGCCTCAATTATCATAGACCTGCTGTGTGTACCATGAAGCGAAATGAGCTGCGAAACGTAATCAATTCAGTCCCTTCTACCCCCCCCCCCCAAGTGAGTCAAAAATGGACCCCGATTGTGCCCGAGACTTTAAAGACTTCAAATGATAGGCTAGGATCTTGGAAATTAGTGTCCTAAAGGAAATCGGGCTATATACTGATTGCAGAATAAATTTGACCGTATTTAACCCGACACAATTCAGTCAAAATTTACCATGGATGACCTCTCTACAGTTCCTCGCCATCATCGCTCAAAAAGTCATTTTGAAAAATGATACATGCATCACTTTCAGGAAAGATTTGAAATTTTGAATAAAAACATACCATACGAAAAAACAAATATTAGAATTGGGATGTAAGAAAATGTTTAAGTTTTGTCTTATTTTGTAGACCAAAACATACCGCATCTTTCAAAAGGTGTTTGAAATAATTCTTACCATTATCACTGGGTTTTCCACCATTAAGATACCACTTAATGGTACAACGAGTGATTTCACATACGGTATCAGGTGCCCCTAAAGAAATTGAAATTGAATTTTGAACTGATGTACAGCTTTCCATCAAAAAGATTAAGCGATAATTATTTCTTTGGTACAAAAACAATTCTAATTTTCGTATAGGAGCAAATAGGAGATTCAGCCTATGTTTTATATTGAATTATAAGCAAATCAAAATCACCTTTTGCTTTCACTTTGATGGCAATTGTGTAGCAAAATCTATTGGATGTCATTTTTTTATGAAATCACTGCATGACACAATATTGCACATTTACTTTAATATAAACATGTACCCCCATCATCATTTGGGGCAGTGATTTGCTTCATTGACAGGCGTACACTAGACAGAGTGGGCAGAGCACAAAACGGAGTGCGTGATTCAAAGAATGTTCTTGCCAAATTAAAGCTTAATAAAATGAGCTTGAAATGAAATTGATACCACATAGTGATATATGTTACGTCAGGGGTGCAAAAAGTCATTTTTTCCTCAGGAGAAAGATTTTGGCCTATCGATTTCCTCAATGTGCAGAATTTTCTGAGTGATGAGAGGGCTACAAAAGTAATTTCCCATAAATGACACACAACATTAAACAGGCGAGGTGCAGGGGCCCATCCTAGGGCACGGGCTTGGGCCCCTGAAAGGGATGCAGGGGCAGAGCACCAGCAGGGTTCTAGGCCGGAACCCCGGGAGATTTTGGATTTTAATATTCAGAACCTTCAAGGTGACCTTTTTTTGAAGAATAAAGCTTTTTCTTGTCTGATTTGTCCTCTACCACTTTACCTCCCTTGATTCCTCAAAAGTATGGACCATCCACTGACTGGTTGACTTCAATCCTTAATGTCCTCACCCCTGTGTTGTGAAGCTTGTTGACTCGATCGGTGGAGGTGAACTCATATCATTGTTAGCAGGCCCATTTATACTTCCTCAAAAACTAACATTATAGAGTGTGAAAATTTTCTTTCTTCTGCGAAACAAAATTTGATTCTTGAGGTGCCTGCTGCCTTGGCTAATTGTTTACCTTCAAAGTTAATGTTGACATTTTGGTTCCGTTTAATTCTTTCCAAATCTTTCTGTGTTTAAATTTGTATTTTCTTCAGATGTGAGTGTTTCTAACTTTGGCTTCCACAATTCATTGTTCACAACTACTAAATTCCTCACATATTTTACTAGGTTTCTAAATCTCGAGTTCATCTATTCCTCTTTATTTTTCCGCATTTAGCTTTTTAAACCATCAGCACTAGTTCCTCAGCCTGGACTGACTCATCTGAGCAATGATATAAGCCTTCAAAATTTTGCACCCATTCCATGCACTAATAATTTTCTGTCATTGATATTCACAATCTCCATGTTTTCAAACCACTTTCATTTCTCTTCACATTTCTCCTATAGGTTCTTTTCATCACATTTATTATCCTAAGTTTCTTTTCTACAATTTCCCTGGATTTATTTTCCTCACATTTCCCCTATATTTCCTTTCCTAACATTTCCCCAGAGTTTGTTTTCCTCTCATTTTCCTAGGTTTCTTTTCATCACATTTTGCCAGGTTTCTTCCACTCACATTTCATCCAGATTTCATTTCCTCATACTTCTAAACAATTTTCCCACATTTCTCCTAGTTTTCTTTCCCCTCACATTTCCTCTAGGCTTCTTTGCTCACGTTTCTCCTAGATTCTTTTTCCTCACATTTCCCCAAGGTTTCATTTCATCACATTTCTCATATGTATCTTTTCCTCACATTTCCCCTGGGTTTCTATTCCTCACGTTTCCCTATAGGGTTTCTTACCTAGATTTCCTCTCACCTGCCGAAATGGCTATTCAGAGAACTCTTTGCCCATTTAATCTTTTCTCCGTCTTTTCTATTTTTCCTTTCCCATGTTTTCATCTTTGTCGCTTTTCTTCCAGTTTTTCTGTTTCTTTTTCTTTATTTCTCTCTCAAGATTTTTTCCGCTTTCATTTTTGTACTCTTTTGTCTCATTTCCTCAATTTGGACTCTCATTTCCTGTGAGCGGCGCTCCCAATTCCCGTACTTTTTTGCACCCCTGTGTTACGTAAAGATGCAAAATGGCGGGTATAATCATGCTCGTGTTTTTATTCACCTGGTATGAAGACAAATGTTTGTTCGTCTTTGTTTTTTACTCAACCTGAAGTTGAGTCAGATTATAATGACTACCAAATTTACCAAGCGCGCACTGCTATTTAAGTAACGTAGGCTGCCTATATAACCGCCTTAAAGCCGTTGATATTGCATACTGAAATAAATTTCTGTCCAAAAAAGTTGTTTCTTTATTTAAATTAAAATAAAAAGACGGACAAAACCTACCCTCGATTCACTTCGTATTGCTGCCAATTCAGGAAGTAGACGTTGACGTTGCACACAAAGTTCTCCATTGCGCATTAATGTTAGAGCAACAAACCATCGGTTTCTGGCACGCCTTCTTCTTAGTATCTCTTGGCTGTCGTCTTGACATTGCTTTAGCGACGAACGGTCCAATGCTGCTGAAAAGGCACATTTAATAATTATGTTCACATAATGCAACAATAGCTCGGAAACCCCTCCCATCATGCACAGAGCCATAACGCATCTTATGCTGTGTAATCGAGCGCTAAGACTAATATTAATATTCTTAACGCTCGAATGCTTCAAAGAATACCATGAAAAAAACATCCAATGGAAAAAATATTGAATATCAACTACATTGGACAATTACTGTGCATGATCCACGGGTTGGATTGCCACATTTGTGTACAGATTTAGTTATTTATTTTTACACTGTGATTACCCATTATTATAGAAAATGAAAGGCAAAACTGGTGCATTATGGGAAGGACTTCATAGCTGCTGTTACATAATACATTGAATAAAAATTCCACGTTTTGCATACCTGCCTATTAATTGCTTAGCCTCACGTAGTAGTGTGTAAAGTATGTCCATGCGTGTATGTGGGTATGTGGGGGCGGGTGACGTGTACGTGCGTAGTTTTGCTCACGTGCGCGTTGTTACGTAATTCGACATAACCGATGATTCATCGAAATAAAATTCACTATTATAGAAATTCTTTGTGTCAAAAATTATAGTAATAATATTATGAGACAGAAGCAATGTATAATGGGTGGTAAAATTGTACATGTTAAGTACATAATCAGTTTGCAATGAGCAAATGAAAAGGGCCTTTTTTACCAGAGTACACTTCAATGGTTAGATTTCAATGTGGGTTAAGCGTAAACAACACAAAAGTTTGGTTTTATTATGTTCCTCTTATTAATGGTATTTTAATACCTTTAGAAGTAGGGTTCTCTCATTTTGACTCTGTTTTCATACCGTTCCTGCTATGAGAACAAAAAATGTGGTAAAAATAGGGTTAAATTGCTATAAACCTTGTCAATCTTTTAATCTAAGCAAGTATGGGTGTCCATCTTTGCACCATATATGTTGCTTTTAAGCAACAAAGTAGGCGATTTACAGTGGCACTCATATAAAATTAAACAAGTGGCATTTCCACTATAGAAACATGTTTCTTTCAGTTGTCACAGCCAAAAAAAAAAAAAAAAAAAACGTGTATGTGGGTATGTGGGGGCAGGTGACGTGTACGTGCGTATTTGCTCACGTGCGCGTTGTTACGTAATTCGACATAACCGATGATTCATCGAAATAAAATTCACTATTATAGAAATTCTTTGTGTCAAAAATTATAGTAATAATATTATGAGACAGAAGCAATGTATAATGGGTGGTAAAATTGTACAAAAGGTGTCATGTTAAGTACATAATCAATTTGCAATGAGCAAATGAAAAGGGCCTTTTTTACCAGAGTACACTTCAATGGTTAGATTTCAATATGGGTTAAGCGTAAACAACACAAAAGTTTGGTTTTATTATGTTCCTCTTATTAATGGTATTTTAATACCTTTAGAAGTAGGATTCTCTCATTTTGACTCTGTTTTCATACCGTTCCTGCTATGAGAACAATTACAGTGGCACTCATATAAAATTAAACAAGTGGCATTTCCACTATAGAAACATGTTTCTTTCAGTTGTCCCAAAACAGCCCCCCCCCCCCGCCCCAATCCTCGGAATTATTAAACTCACCTACACCACCATCTGCACTCACTTCATCAAAATCGCAACTGTTTTCAAAGTACTTTTTCTTTCGTTGTCCCACTGCTACCCATAGCATATGACAGAATGTTACCATAACTGGATGAGTGTGCGCAACTTCAAGCTCAAGGAAGCCTATGTAGGCTTTAAAACCTAATAGTACAATTAAAGCCACAATCAGTCATTTTTCCAAATTCAAAATGCCCATTTTGTCTAGTGTTAGGTCATATCAACACCTTATATTACTGTTCTTTGTGAAAACAGACACTTAAACATTTTAAAGCGTTCCTGAAGATGTCATTTACGACTGTTTCTAGACCTAAAAAAGTCTGATCGACTTTTATTAGTAAACAAAGCATAAAAATCACCAAATTTACAAATGCGGCGTGTTTCGCTTAATCACTTACAGAGTTTACTACAACTAATACAATAGTGCAAAAAAATGCACTTTGATGAAAAATAGGGGGCGCGATTTGTTTACAATTTTGGAAAAAAATTGCTGATAGTGGCTTTAATGGAGCCAAATTATTCATTTTTAAATACGTTAAAACGTTTCCCTAGGTGTTTTAGGGAAGTGTTCGTGCAATCAAATTCAAAGTCATGGCTTTCGTTTTATAATGTAAAATGAATCTCAACTCCCAATATCATTTCCTGTCGTTTTATCATTTTCAAATTAATATCAAATCTCAAAATCATCTCAAATCTATTCAGAATATTAATCTTCTGATGCATTTTTTCAATGTTATATGAAAATGTGATAGAATTATATAAGCGCTTATATATAAAAATCGGTTGCCTGGAATTTTGAAGAGTATCAGAGGGGCTTAACATTCGGGATAATATTACTTATTGGTAATGCGTTACAGCTTAACATTTGCCCTGCTTACCTGGATCCCAGAGTTCAAAGCCCCTCATGAGTGTACACTGGTCAACCCGACCTATAAATAACATCCCAAAAAGAAGTGCCTTTAAAATTCGCATTAAGCAGGAGGCAAGGCCGAGAATTGCGTTGAAAAACAAGGTCACATACACTGTAACGTGGAAATTCCGCCTGAAACGATAAATAGATGATTTAACAGAAAGCCTGTCAAAATTAGAGGGAAAATTAGTGAAAAATAATTTTTATGGTCAGTAACTCCTAAATTAAAAGCAATAATAGCACTTTTTTTCCGAGCGCCCCCGATTTTCCAAAGATTTATGCACAGTTCTGTTGGTAATTGTCTAGAACTATACCCGTGGATAGTAATGACCAAAATTGTGCATGCGTCATAAACGGGATTTTGTAATATGATTCGGGGATCCCCGATCCTAATTCAACAACAGCGCTGGAAACGTGAAATTTCTATCTGTCCATTATGAAATAGCATAATCTCACGAAAATGATTCAAACTTGACTTGCGTGACCCAATGAAACAGCTAATGGGTCAATATGTGTGAACGTTAATTCACACGCAAAGTGGCGTTATTTCCCGGCTATTTCATATCGTTGAATTATTATTGGAGCTTATAGGGATCCGATATTAATTACTCTAATTACAAATTTCCTTCTTATGCAAATATTAAAGAAATTCGAGCTTTACCATTCACAAGTTTAGTTTACTAGCCAATTCACAAGCATAGTTTTTGCCATTCACTAGTATAGTTTACTAGCCAATTAGCAATGCAACTGTGCATTAAGCTATTTTTTAAAAATTTGGGGCGCTCTTAAAAAATGAGCTATTATTGCTTTAATTTCTGTCGCCTCTACAAACGCTTCAGTTTTTATAAAACAATTTTACAGCTGAGTATATTTTCATGATAAAGGTCAGGAATATGATGGCGCCATTTTCTATGCAATGTTTGTAACTGATTGCTAGAAAAAGTCCCTAGTATATTTGGAGTCACTAATGTGATTGCAAATCATTTTAATAGAAAATAATATTAAGTTAAGATATCACTTTGAATGCATCATTAGTTACAATTTCACATTGAATATTATGATTTCCTCTCTTATTCTAATCATAATAAGTTGGGTTCTAATGTACAATATGGAATACCGTGTCTATGAAGCATTATCCTATTGATTAATATATCTCAATAAACTATTTTTCAGCTAATTTCACTTTGAATTGGAATGTTGAACTTGGTTTGATTTTTTAATACGAGTTATTAGCTTTCAACCTTAATTTAAAAAGTGATTTATTTAAATTACCTGTTATCTAAACCAAGTACATCTCCCTTGCCTTGCAGGAAAAACATCCGTGCATACAACACTTGAAAATAATAGAACGCTAAACCCAGTAATGTTGCCAACCTGTAAAACAAACGGGGGCAGATTTTCATGAAAAGTCAGAAGGGCAATGAACAATACTCAAGTTTAAAATATACGTCGACTATACTTGAATTACACTTGCGAATTTATTACAGTGCAGCGCTGTTCAAAATAATTTTCCTATAAGCTAAGTTTTATTGGTTAATTTACATATGAGAGTAAAAAATCATGTCCGGTGAAAGTATCATTTCCCATGGGAACCTGTTTCTACATTTGAATCATTTGAATTATCTTGCAAAACCAATGTCCAGTTGTCAGGCTTGCAAGTCATTCCAAATCATCCACTTATGACCCTTATAATGGTAAAAAGTTTATTCATATACTTCTACTGTATCTACAGTGCAGTGAATTACAGATCTCTCCTCACATAAAGATCTTTGCTTTCACGTCTTTGTTTTAAGTTGTCTATTTTGTGTCTTTTTGTCTTGCACTGTACATCATTAAAGTATAAATTGTACGTTTAATTGTTAAGGGGTTAAAATCTCAAGCATTTGCTTTGTTTAACTTCTATCATATTTATACTCTATTTTTAATGGTGAATAAAATGAAACTGACACTGAAACTTTGCTTCAAAATACTGCATTGTTGCACTACAATAAAATTTGTCATTTAACTCGATTTGCAGTCACTGGGTGGCGTTGAGTTGCAGCAGAAATTGTTTGATATATTGGTGTATCCTTAATGTAAGACTTGGGTGAAATACGGAATAAAGCCCACGAACGCCATTCAACTCTATACATGTCTATATTGATTATTTCGTGCAGAAATTACATTAAGGATTAACCGATATATTGATGTATAAATGTAAATGGACCTCAAAACGAAATATGAGTTCTGGACTAGGTCCACTTGTTAAATGTTCACGAAATACAAATGCATGCATAATTCACAAGGTATACCTCATACACCCAAAAGATACTTATCGCAGGAATCGTTTGAACTGTAATTCAGAGAAATGCACAGTACTCACCAATAGTCACTTATAAGTTCGATGATAAATAATATTAGTTTCTCTTCTCCATTGGGTGCCCCATGGTTCTCATGATAACACAATCAGAACAAAAAAAAGAAACCAGATCCTACCTCTTCCCCACCCATCAATATTTGAAGAGTAGGGCCCCTGAAAAATAAATTCGACACTTACAATAGTCCTTATGGCAAACATACAAATTTGATCTCGTGATAAAACGGTTTTTCTGGGCAATTTCTTTATACAATCGCTGGTGCTTTCAACAGACAAAAGAACAGTCTACTACTTACCACCCCAAAGCGAAATCCATGTGATATCCTGAAAATGCAACTAGCAACCATTCATCGAAGAGAATAAAAACAGAGGCCATAATTAATAAGTTTTATTTCAAAAACAAAATATATCACAATAATTTTTTTAAAAAGTGGAGGGAGGGGAGATGCACGATAGGCAAAGTCTGAAATGATTGCAACAACAAAAAACGGTGTTACAAAAAATTTTTGGATCATGAAATTATACACCTGCCATTTGTGTTTGCCATGTTTAACTGCTCATCAGTTACAAGACCAAGAAATTTCGCTTCTTGTTCACAGCGAGTTTTTAATTTACAAGCCTGCCGCCTCACGATTTGATGTTAACATTCTACCGTGTGACTCATGCCTGAGCTAAGTACCATTCGAGTCCTTTTTTTGCTTTAGTGCACGTTTCATTGGCTTCCATCAAAACCAAAATTACTTTACTGACCTATTGAAATTCACTGTTTTTTTTTTCTTTTTTTGGTTTTCTTTTTCGTATTACCGAAAACAATTAACATCGAATCGCTCATTTCTGTAAGATAAGTACTCCCACAATGTTGCAAAGATTAGAGGATAAAACGATTTCACATTCAAAAAGTATTACAATAACCATAAAACGAATAATATAAGGGGCCTAAGATTTATCCTTAATAGGTAACCGCATACAATGGTTTTGTTTTTTTTAGAATGGTCATATTTTTTTGGATACAAAATGAATTGTTCCTCTCAGTTCAGTTAATTGCAAGCAAACATCATTCATATGGAGAACCCATCTAAACCAATGATATAATTTATGTAATAGGTAATTATAATCCGATAGTAATCAATCTTTCTTGCCTTGTTTTCTTGCCCTTGTTCTGCCTTCTGTCTTCTTTTCCTTTTTCTTGCTTTCCCCCTCCCCGCCCCCCCCCCCCCCCCCCGTTGCTCCTCTCCCCAGACGGAAGAAAATGAAGAAATTTTGTGAAAAATAGTGCTTTGGGGGCAAATTAAAATCACCAAATTTGGGCAACAATCAGCCCAACCCTTGGGCAAAAATTGGTTTAAAAAAAACAAAATCTCAACATTTTTGATATTTTGTGGTTTTGTGGTTTGCCCCCCCCCCCCACTAATTTCACTTTTTGCAAATGCCATTTTGCAAGATACCAAAAAATCACTCTTGCAAAAAAAACCAATCCCACCCCCCCCAGAAAACTGATTCCTTGCGCTGCACTGATCGCCAAGAGGCGTTTGTAGACAGTCACAACGCGTTGCCGAACTTTTACAACCTGAAAAACCCGTTTGGCGGTCTTCCAATCATGTCCGATGATGAATTTCCGTGACGTGTTGTAAAAAATATACTCAAATGAATCCCGATATCTTTATTAGATGATCAGTGGGGCATCGTCCACCACCCACCCCCCAAAAATTCAGTGTCCATCTCCAAATTTTTGATATGCCCTCCCCCCCCCGAATTTTACTTTGTGCCCCCCCCCCCCCCAAAAACAAAAAAAAAACTTTCCCTCCGTTTTCCTCCCCCACCCCAGAGGTCTGGCGCTGCAACTGTACCTGGATACTCCTCAAAATGAGCAATATGACAGCGCGTTGCAAGGTTGTGGTGTAACTACACTCTTTTCTTGATCATATTGACCACCATGCACCATCATTATCGTCATCGTCATCATCGTCGTCGTCATAATCGTCAGCATCATCATCATCACCGCCACCATCACCACCACCACCACCATTACCACACACGCGGCGCCGATCAGCTGAATAAATCCTGACACCACCACAAGCCATGACTGGTGGATGCGCAAGAATCATCATCATCATCATCATCATGATCATCATCATCGTCATCATTATCATCATCGTCATCATCGTCGTCGTCGTCGTCATCGTCATCATTCATCGTCATCATCATTTATCATCATCATTCTTCCTTCTTCCCCACCTTCTGCTTATTTTTAAATTCGTCACATCAGTATCAAAATTAAAAATCAGATCATCAACAGCAGCAGCCGTAGTTTTACATTAACAGAAATCATTATACGTACCACTTTGGTGGAAAATGCAAATTTTTCTCTGGGAGAAAACGATCGATCACCTCGCCACAGCTGAAGTATATGCTTCCTATTATTAAATAAGAAGAAATAAAAATGTAACCCTAAAACGTTCTTGAAAATAATATTCGTTTAATAATCGTTGAATGCTTATAAATTAAGATTTCGACGGAGTGTTTTACAGTACCAGCTTTAACCTCAGCCTCTAATCAGAAGCACAGTGTCGCGCCAAGTTTGAAAAGGCAAGGGAAATACAAATAGAAAATACAAACATGGCAGTTTTAAACATATACCTAAAGCGACACTCTCCGAGTGAACACCGTCTTGCTCTTAATTTGTGTATTTTACACAATTAACCAACTGTGTAATATACACAATTTAATAGCACGTCTTCAAATTCTCTCCAGTTTAAAGCTTTAATCTATTACCAATCTTATAACTTCTCACTTTATAGAAATATTTTATTTGCAAGAAACAGCACTTGGACATGGTTCAACCAGCACGAACAAACTTTTACCGGACACTCAACAATATTTATAAAGGTGTCTAAGTTTGCCACCGGACACCGCTACTCCATTGCGATACACACGCCAAAGAATCCTCAACCACCAACAAAGCGAGGCACGACGTGCTAATTACGACGTCATACCATACATAATGCTTGTCGTGTGATCCATCCCAACCAATTACTGCACGGGGTTGTGCATGTACAATCAGGGGAAACCCGAAAAAGAGCAATGCGCTGTGACACGAGGTTCGGATAGCTCATGTGAATTGAATGAGAAATACAGAATATCGGAACTAGCAAAACGGTATAATGGAACGATGTCATGGATGGGAAATGTTTTGAAAAGTGTGGTTTTGCCTTGTGCATATTAAGACCGTCAAGAACACTAAGGACGATGTCAGAACTAAACCACTGACATTTTCGCTAATATGGACGTTGATCTATCGCAACACAAATTGTACTAAGTTTCCACGAAATTATTATGCACACAATGAGAATGAAATGTAATTGGAGAATTTGGCCAAGGCCAGGGCCAAGCTTTCTGTGCTTTGGTATAGCGCTATATACAAGTAACCCAACCAAGGTTAATTATATTAAGCAGTGGCGCGCTTTTCAATATGATCTAATGATGTTGTGAAGAATTTCGTTTGTGACCAGTAATCTTCAGCACAAAAGCGTTCATATCAGCATATTAATGCGAAAACGTCCTCAAAATAACCAGAATTATATTTTGTTAAAGTACCTTTTACAAGATAAGCGTAGGCCTACTTTAAAGGTCCATGGCCCGATCGCTAATAGCCTCATCCCCAGAACACCATGTTTTACAGGAAGAGGTCCAAATCTTTCATTATCTGAAGAAAGCTACTATTTGTCTCATTTACCCTAAGGCTGTGAAATCTTAGGGCTAAATGATGTTTGCTTGGGATTTTATGAGCGACAATGTACCCCATTTTGGTCGACCAATATTAATTTTACATAGTACTCTATGGCGCTTATAAAATCGCCTTTTCAGCTAGCTCTCACGTCAAGACGGATTGAAATATGGACGCGAAACTTTACAGATGGGGTTTTGGTTATCTCTTCATCCAGAGCCGCTTTTACCGTCCTGCCCAAAACATGTCCTACTCCCCATGATAAGACCCCTTGCACGGGCGTTGGCCGGCCGGGCGGCCACTCGCTGCTAGGATCGTAAATAACTTTTCGCGTCACTGGACAAGGGAGAAAAAAACGATGGCTCTGAATCCTAGCTAGTTTTGGTGTTAGGGCCTTTTATCAAGATGAAAAATTTGTATACTTAAGTCAGGCCATCCGCCTTCAAGCGTGATGTGCGTATGTGTGATCGTACGATCGCGTCCCGCCCCTTCTGAATGTCGGGCGCGTACGTCTTGTAAAAGGTATTTTGAAAATTGTCAATGATGTATTTTAAGCGTATGTTATTAAATTAGGGGTTCATTCATAGTATTTTGGGTATGAAATCTGTTTTCATCTGTTTATCTGTTTATGCCCGAGGGGCTTTGCCCTCGGGCATAAACGTTCAGACCCAAAATACTATGAATGAACCCCTGATGAAACCTATGATTGAAAAGTGCAAATAAATGCAGTTAAGGGAGGTTGGGGAATATACATGTACGACGCCAGTAATTTTCTTACCTGTAATTCCAGTGCATGAGTATACTAAAAAATATCATGATGCCCAATGCAATGTAGCTCGTTGGCCAAAATGAGTCTGCAAATTTTGAACAAATTTAAAATACAGAAATACAAAGGTTGATAAAAGACCCGAAACAGGTTTCAAAATCGGTAAAAGGGCTAACAAATAATGTATTTCTGTGATAAATTGAGATTTAACTAAAGCATTGCTTATGGTTTACTCAACTAAATTTGCCTAAATTTGTAGTAAACAGATGGTGTTATTCTCTATTGTCCTCTGCGATTGATCAATCTTTCTCGTGTTTTAAATGAACTTTAACATTGAGCGCAGATTTTATTCCGCATTTACCATCTAAAACCTTTACGACGAACTTTAAGTCGTAAAATGTCTGAGTTGCGTTGGCTAAATCAAATAGCTCGAACAGATAACCATCAGTCCTGAAGACGTAAATTAATTCGGCAAGAGCTGATCCCACGGCAAGAACATAATACAGGCCGAGCTGAAATAACACAATAGAAATGTTCGTTGTTCATTAGGCTTTATTTTAACAAATTCTTGGTAATTAAATAAAAACATGAAAAGACATCTGGTGACCAGCAACGTTCGTTGATACTTCACTGCATCTGACACTACAGCTTCTACCAACAACACTGCATCGTGGTACCCTGGTATCGCAATGAGTTAATTTCATTTTCGCAACTCGATCAGTGCACTGCACAGCCCATGGAATTTTGAATGGACCGTAAAATCTCATTCCCTACCAGCTCCTACCTTACTTGAACAAGATTTTTAACTTCTTGTAAAGCCTTGGGTTACGTATTACAAATATGATAAAAATTTAAATTCAGTTTCGACCCTCTCTTCAAGAAATTATTAAATTTGTTATTTATTTATTTATTTATAACATAACAGAACCCAATATTGTTATAGGCATTAAATTCAAGGAACGCCTCCATAACAACGGAGAAAGATTTATGGGAAGAAGTCCGATTTTAGATGCAGGAGGAAACCGACGTTCTTTGAGAAAACCTGCGAGGACGAGTATGGGTCGGCATTCGGCAACCAAATTCACATACGACACTGGCTCGACCGGGAATCGAACCCGAACCCGGGCCACATTGATTCTATATTAGACACTGTGATACAAACCCTGCTCGTGACCAACGTTCCACCACTGCAGACGCAACTGAAACTTTTAAAAATAGGACTTTTTACTTTTGAACCACAGACCTTCGAGGAGATCCCTTTATATTACATTTTGTTTTTGCCAGTATTACTAATTTTGAGCTTTTGTTTAAGGAAACCATTTATTTTTAAGGTCTAAACGATAATATACATACGTACATTTACCAAATTTGTAGAATTAAAGCCACTATCGGTCATTTTTCTTTTCAAATTCGAAATGCCGATTTTGTCTCAAAATTGATAGCGTTAGGTCATAATCAACACATTATATTACTGTTCTTTGTGAAAAACGCACACTTAAACATTTTAAAGCGGTCTTGAAGATCCCATTTACGACTATTTCTAGACCTAAAAAGTCGGATCCCGACTTTTATTAGTATACAAAGCATAAAAATCATAATTTCTTGACATACAATTTCCAATATAACAGTGCAAATGAAATGGACTTTGATGAAAAATAGGGGCCGTGATTTGTTTACATTGTGAAGAAATCGCTGATAGTGATAACGAATTGTAAAGCTCATTCTGAAATAAAGCTCGTTCTTCTATATAGAACGAGGAAATATTTCCTGCGTTCTAAACAGCTTTATTCTTTGAGCTCAACAGAACTTCTTTTGTTCATTTCTTCTTTATAGAACTCTCATGGGAGAGTTCTATGCTAATCGGAAAGGTTTCTTAAAGAGTCACAAAAAAGTTTTCCAAAAACTTAAAATTCTTTCGAGATTTTGAGTACTGAATGGTTCCATAAGAGAGAACAAAAGTTATGCCAATTCTCAATGTTTAGAGTGAAGAAAATACAAAAACATTTTAGTTAACACTTACAACTTTCTCTATTTGACACTGGTATATTTTCACAAAATTTGTAATTTCTTCAATTTGCTCGCAAGTCTAGGCCATTGGAGGAATAGTGAAATA
Organism: Ophioderma brevispina; assembly: GCA_023653785.1. NCBI lineage: Eukaryota > Metazoa > Echinodermata > Ophiuroidea > Amphilepidida > Ophiodermatidae > Ophioderma > Ophioderma brevispina. Next base: position 21,074 of record JAMKCH010026274.1, read on the forward strand.
TTTTACACATATTAATATACCCCAAAACAGACAGGACCATTAAAGGGGCATAATGACATGAAAAAAAATGACAGAATGAAAAGGACCCTTACTGAAATCACTTCCACGAGCTTGAAAACAATTTGGATGTTTACGTTCTGTAAAAACAGTAAAAACAGGAAGAGTTTCAGGGGAGAGGTGGCAGTTTGTGGCAATTTCTGGAACAGAAAAGCAAGGTGTTCACATCCCTGACAGAATTTATAGTGTATCTAGCATGTTTTGCGACACAATTCAAAAGCATTCAGACCGGGATTCAGGCATTGTACTTTAGGCTTGTAGTAAGATATTGATCTGGCAAGTGAAAGATGGATTAGCCTGGATTAGCACATATACAATAGCAATAGTCTGTGAGCTGATGACAACATGCTTTTCAAGTTTGGTAAATGCTGGCAGTAATGTCATGTCAGCATCCTTGTTCCAGAAATTGCCACAAACTGCCACCTCCCCCCCCCCCCAAAAAAAAAAAAAAAAAAAACCCCGGAACTCTTCCTGTTTTTACTGTTTTTACATAATGTAAACATCCAAATTGTTTTCAAACCCGAGGAAGTGATTTCAGTAAGGGTCCTTTTCATTATGTCAATTTTTTTTTCATGCCATTATGTTCCTTTAAATAAGAGGCTAAAGACATCCAGGTAATTTGTAGGCTAACTTTGCAGTAACTTTAATCAACAAATGTGTCTATTACACGAATATCATAGACTCGTACTCATTGATATTAAAACCACAAAAAACACAGACCAGTCAAACAGGGTGCATGCCATGGCAATCAACTCCGGCGTGTGTTTTCTTGTAATAAATCGCATTTCCGTCGTCTGCTGAATAAATGTGGTCGGAATCATTTTATTGTAAAATTATTTTGTTCACCCTTAAGAGCACTAAGTGAGGACTAATATATATAAAAGCTTTACAACCATGCAACAATATCAATTTTAAAAATTCTTGAGGGCGCATTATTTTTCAAATGTGCCAGTGTCTCTTTAACTTTAAATTTTTTCAATCGTTTATTGTGGTGAGAGTCCATGAGATATTAGCTTTCAATTTTTGTGTTTGCAGACGATACTTACTTCATAGAGTGCTAAGGTTACCAAAACGGAAGTGCACACCATTCGTCTTGAATATTTGAAACCTGTATTAAAATAAACAAAATTGAACGAGTTGCATGAGCATGATAAGGCTCAGCCACACAGCCGATTTTTTGCTAGAAAACCACTTCCAGACTGCTCAAGACTGGTGCCGATTGGCCATTTTGCGAAATTGTGAGTAATTTTTCTTTTTTCATGTGTAGTGTTGGCAAGGTCTGGGACTGACTTGTACAGTCTTCTGCAGTCTTGCGTGGTCGTGACCACGTGGAATGAACACATGAGCGGTTTGGAAGCGGTAGCCGATGAGTTGGCACGCATCATGAGTGGTTGTGTGCAGTTGAAAAGTGGTCGGCAATGACTCTGCTCCAAGCGGGAGAGAGGATGCAAGCCAACTAGCAATGTTAAATCCGCGATTACACTCGGCGATCACAGAAAATAAGTCGCCGACTTGCAATCTTGACAGCAACATATAACTTTTGCTGTCGTGTTAAGGTCTGCGACTGATCGCGGACTGAACAAGTGGCGTCGCCGATTAAACATGCTTGATCTTTTTTATTTTATGATGCTGTTGCCAACTGGCGGGAAAATCGCAGAATGATAAAAATTGTAAATTTTGCAAGTTTGAACAAGTCTATAGCCGATTTTGAAAGAAATTTGGTCTTGTGTAGTTGGGAAGAGGTTGGGTCGGGAGCTGTCTTCTGTGTGAATGTACCTATAAATAAATATTTTCGAATTAAAGCCAGTGGCGGAGCTTGGAGTTTGGCGCATGGACACAGAATGATGGCACCCCTACCCGTTCTCGAAACAATTGGACAAATTTGTACAACTACCGCTAATGTGATTATAATATTTCTGTCTGTGTCGAAATGCGCGCAAAACACGCGCACATTTTGAATTTCACCATTAATTTTGGAGAGAGCACAGAATCGATCTCTGCATGGGGCGCCGAATTGGTCGCCTCAGCGTCCCCTAAAAAAAAGACGGCGCCCAGAGAACATACCCCTTGCCTTTTGCTACGGTACTAAAGCTGTTGAACATTGTTTCCATCAAACATTTTTCGAAATAAAAATATATATATCAACAACCAACGCCGTACAACCTCTTGCAAACCATGAGAATAATGTTATTGTTTGCCCAATGTCAGGAAATTGTTCTTGTTTTATTTAAAATGACTACTAATAATTTCTTAGAGTTTCTGGTTTGTTTGATCGTGAACACGGTGAAAGAAAAAGAAAAGACAAATTCACGAAAATAATCGATGCGAGATCAATACTAATTTTAAATTGTACGCCTCTTTGCAATACCTGTATAATACGGATAGATTTTCTCTCTTATGCGCACACTGAAGCTTTTCTTGTCGGACCTAGAGGAAGAGGAAAATATTTTAATATACAGAGTTATAAAATATAACGAAGACATGACTGGTGCAGAAGTAATTATAGTCCGGCGTACTCATAGTCCGGCTACAACGGTAAGGAATAGGGCACTCGATTCAGTTGACTCTTCACGCAACATTAGTTTCACGCTTTTAAGTTTTCGTCTATGGAGCCTGGACTATGGCTCCCGCTGGACTATAGTTGCTTTCGCACCGGTATAATTATGTGAGTTGTGGAATTTTTCATTTTTTACACAAATTCTGTAAATGTGTACACAAATTTGCTCAACTTCTTACACAACCAGTTGCTACGTTTATAATTATGTTTAACAACCTCATATTTTTGACTTTTTTTAAACACCAGATTTACAGTGAGTTTATTCAAAGTTAATATTATACGTACGGTTCAGGGTTCGGGGGTGTTAAAAGAAATCGAACTCTCTCGTAGTAGTGAGTTTTCTTGAAATCGTCCTCAATGTATGATTTATTTTGTGATTCCACCTGTTGATAGATAAAAACGGCATTTTGAAAGTCGCATTACATTTCTTTTGACCTTAATTTATTTCCTTATGGGTGTACACTTTATCTTTTGGAGTTAGACCAGGCACGCTAATAGGGCCATAGGAGAAAAGTTATTCATTTTCCCGGTAGTCAGGTAGCCATGGTCCAACTTATGGCCTGAGCGTTTAATTGAGTATGGACACAATTTTTCTGCTGAAAATGATAGATAAGGTTGTGTAAAATAGGAATCTGCCGGGTGCCACCTGATGGCACGAGGTGGCGTCGCCATAAATGAAAATTATATATTCAACCCTATATTATCAAACTATGGAGTTACTAGATATACTATAGGACCCAATGAACAAATAGCCTTGTCCAAGGCTGGCGGGCCCTAAGTCACAAATTGTGAAATACTGTCACACCATGCACCATTCACTTGAATCATGCAGTTATTAAGAAGACAGGCTAGATTTCAGTATCGAAATGGTATTGAACAAAATGCTGTAGTAAAATTCTGTCCCACTGTAAACTTCAATTAGTTTTAACCATAGAGTTTTCTTATATGTAACTCTATGGTTTTAACCCATGTAGAAAACATGGGTGATTTCATTTACTTGTTGGTTCATACTGTATATATAGATAGAGGTTCTATGAGTCAAGTGGCTTCAATTAATACGCCCTCTCCATTAGTTGCTGAACATGAATGCCCCTTGATAAACATAATTTTGAGGATTGATAAGCATATTATGAGCTACTTATAATTGCTAACAAATAGGTCCCTTGGCAGCAGTAAATTACAGTAACTAATAAGGTTGTCCTCGTGCAGGGGTTTTATGTATACCAAGGACCTCCACTTGACAAAATGGGTCATACTGATTCAACTACTATTAAGAAATAAGTTTGGGAGACACTTCGTGGTCCTTTTCAGTGATTTGATTTGTAGGTTCAAAGTCTATGAACAAATGCATGGCACGTGTAAATTGAGTCATACTCCAAATTCAAAAATGACGCCAAATCTAATCATTTTTAAAATATGCCATTAGAACAGCAAATACCTGCGGTAAAAATAATAAACATGAAGTACTTAGATTATGTTGTTAGACACAATAAATGTATTTCTGTACTTTTAAAGTTTGTTGTAAAATGACCGCAATCAATATGGCAGCCAAAACCGTTAAATATCTTCAAAAAAATTGTGTTGTCCATACTCAAATTAGGTCACATTGACGGTTTACCTGACTACGATGGCAATATGGACCCATGAATATGTGTATGTTTTTCTGCCAGTAGAAACACAGGCCGTAATCCGGGGAGGGCGGCGAGTACACTTCATCCCACAATCAAAAAAAGCCAGACAGCACATGGTTATGTAACATGTACGACGAAAAAGTTTTTTTTTTTTGAGATATGGTTACAGGTACAAGCTCTTTTTTTAGACATGCATTATATTATTTACATCTTCTCGGTATTTCGTACATTATAGTTCCGCAAGGTGAATAAAATTACTAATAAAGGGTTGAATTTAATATAAGGTGCAAACGCGTAAATGGGCGCAAGCATTGCTGTGTTGATCTCACCCCTTTAGATGAAGACAACACAAAAATAATGTTATAAAATTAACATTATACTTTCCACGGCTGAGGTCTGATAAATGCTCAGGTTTTGCTCGATCGATTGCATTGGACAATGGTTTGTGCCTGTGGCATTTACAGAGGTCAACTTTATTTTACGGTGAAAGAATTGTGAAATCAAAGTCTTTTGCTTATTTATTCACTGATCAAAAGCAATTCAATCCATCCAGCAACAAATAGTCGAAGCTATAAAGGCAGTCTATGATGGCTCTTCTGCATTAGTGTGACCCTGATGACGAAACCGCGGGAGACCTTCCAGATCTATTTAGGCGTAATCCAGGGCGACACCCTTGCACTTTATAGCTCTTTACTCTTCATTGCGTTACTAAACTACGTCAGAGGCCATGCTTTGAATGATACCCAAGCCATCACAGGAATTGTACTGAAAAAAGAAAGAGTAGACAGGAGATATTCATGAGATACAGCTTTTGAAAATTGATTTGATTTTGATAGAATCGTGTCTACATTATGTTTTTCTTTCAGCAGAAAATTAATACTGCCAGAGCATTGAAGATGCCTCAAATTGTGTGGGTCTGTATATTAACGCAGAAAGGCTAAGACGCTTCTTGTGAAAATTCCAGAAATTCCAACGTCCAAACACCTAATGGCACCAGACCTCGAGAACATTATGGGCATCTCAAAGACATTGGTGGTCTTCAATACCGACTTGTTCAATTAGTCAGCATTTACAAACAACAGTAGAGTAAACATCAGTGGAAAATCTTATATAACAGTGAGGTATAATGGAGACTATCCAAAACAATGGAAAAGAAACGCCTCCAGTTCGCAGGCCATTGCCTTCGGACAACCGACTAAGCCAATGCCTCATCTGCTATTCTGGTCCCCTCTTTGAGGACATTAAAAATCCGGTCGAAATTGGTTTAGAAAAAAACTTAGCTATCTCGAAAACTATTTCCATGCAATTCTCCAAAGATAGGGGATTGACATACTTGAAGATCCAACAAGTCATGAGGGATGAAGCAACCTGGCCAACTTGTAAGAGCCGTTTTAACCATAGTTCACGGACGGCTATAAGTGATGGATTGACGACGAAAGATTGCGTTATGAATATTAGATTTAGATACATCTTGCACAACTATTGAGGACATTGACATGAGGACTTCTTATTATATTCCCTTAAAAATGCCATTTCAATTGAACTTAGAACCACCTGGACGATGTACAAAAGAGTAGTCTAGTATTCTGCCATGAATTTAGTTTACCTTATAACGACAGAGTTCAAAAAGATTGACATCTTGATTTCTACCAACCATAATGGTCACTGTTGGAAAGTGATTTGTAACTTATGAGAAGAAAATACTAACCCTGCTCAAACGGACATTCATATAGCCGATACACGTAATAATAGGTCCTGAAAAATACGACAAATGGGCAAAAACTAGTTTGAGAACAAAATGGACATGTTACTACGAGATCGTAAGCCAACAATGTACCTTTTGGTCTCAAACTTAAACTCGTAAGTAACAATGTCAATTTTGTCTCAAAACTAAACTCGTAAGTAACACACTGTCCATTTTGGTTCTCAACTTTTCAAAATTGTTAATATTAATGCGAAGTCACAAAATAAACAAAATGTAAAATGGCTTTAGAAAAAGGAGGACATGATGGAAGGTAAAGCTGCTATTACTATGGCCGCCTACTCCTAATAGTATGGGTATTTATAATATTTCACTGTGGATGGCCAGCGCCACCCAGTGTTGAAAAAAAAAAAACCATATGCACTTGCCGGATTGAACCGGCGACCTCCTCCGTAGTACTAGTATTAGGGAGGAGCTAGGACCAGGTCAAACATCATCGCTTTACCCCTCACTACAAGAAAAGGTTGGACACCTTTGGATGTTAGTATGGACCCCTCTCTATCAACGCTAGGTAGGTAGTACTAACAAAATGTGGTTGTCACTTTTTCAATAGGGGCCAATTTAAGTTTACACAGGGTGTCAAACTTTTAAAAGGCTCCAATAATGTTGAATGTATGCCATAGGTCCGTCTGTACCCCCCTAGGTTAAAAAGTATGTTGTTACCATCTGCATGACCAATGGGTTTGAGTCTAGGAGTAAAAAAAATGGCCTAAAATGGTAAAAAAGGTCAATTTCTATTGGTACAGGGGTCAAAAATCGGAGTGAAGTTGCTCCAATTTTGTTGTGAAAATGATTAGAAGTTGTCATCTAGCTTCATGAGTCAAAATAAGGAATAGTTTTGTACTCTGCATGGCATAGTTACCATGTATGGGACCGACAAAATAGTCATAGGAAAACATACCCAATGGGTGTTGACCTTCTTTGAACCTTATCTCCGTAAGAGTAAGCATTTAACATTAATCCAAACTATACCTTTTAGGAGTCCTCTTACCTCAGGCAAGAACTTGCAAGTATTTAAAAATAATCATATTACTTAATGTTGACGCCCTGTACAAATCGAATCGCAGATTGACCTTTCTTACCATTTTAAGCCATTTTACCTTTAACTATAACTCCAAAACCAATGGTCTAGCTGTTACAAACTATACATTTTGGAATCCTTAGGACTAGATGGACAATTGGGCATACATTTAACATGATTGGGGCATTTTAAAAGTTTGACCCCTTTTTTCAACTTCAATTGGCCCCTATTGAAAAATTATACCACAATTTGGAGAGTACTACTACCTACATTGATGTATATGGTTCATACTAACTACCAAGGTGTCACCTTTCTGTAGTGGGAAGTAAAGCGAACTCCTTACATAAGGCCCCTAGAATATTCTGCTCCGCCTCTAAAAGGTATATTTACATATACAATTTATATTTGTGTAATTATTAAATCATACTCTAAAGTAAGTCTCAACCAGATTTAACCCAAGTTAGTCCCTCTAATGGACCTTGTGCCTCTCAAAGGTGACTCGGAAATGTAATGTAATAGGTGATAAAATGTTCATGGACGGATCAGAATGACATCCAGAGAGAAATTAATTAAACCGTTATGTATAAGAAAAAAGGTTCATTGTCGCGCACGGGGAAATATGCAATGAGGTATTGCATGCCATTTATTCCGTTAAGTGCTACTGCACAACTATCATACAGTGCATGACGAAACAATTGCAATACCTCATTTAAATACTTGGGACTTCTAATCGAAACGTTTACCTTGTTTAAAACTACGGTCTAAAAGTTACACTCCATTCAACAACACCGGCCATATACGTTAATGTTGGAATCTGGTTTTGCGAGCTACGCCAAGCGTCACATAGAATTTACGTCACTCGTGTGATTTGATAAAAGGTGTTTGTGTCACTTAAATTCAATGGACTAAATTCAAATGCGTGTTATTATTATTATTATTTTCGTCTTAAGACTGTATAACGAATATCGTCTTTCGCAACGCCTCACTCTAACATAAAACGCTATTTAAAACCAAATCTAAAGATTAAAGAGGCATGGTATGTTTTGGAATTAATAATGTTTACTACCCACACTGTAACAAAGTATTGCAGCTGCCCATTCAGAAAAAAAAAAATCATAATCACAAAATGATTTCAAAGTAAACAGCGGTCTAACCACGTTTGACGCAATTGAATGCAATCTTGTTTTTTCAAACAAATTTATTCCCCAAAATCCTGGCGTGTGGCGGAAATATTTGAGGTTGATTGCCATGTTCCCTAAATCTGGCGGATTAAAGAGCTGGCGATAGATAGCTTGCCGAGTGCACCACAGAGGAATACATACACGGACGCAAAAAATACGCAACATAGCATTTAATGAAATTGCTGAGTTTTACTTAACAATGTTACTGGAAAAAGTGCATGCTTGTGGGGGAACGGAAAGAGAAAACGTCAATGGAAGATGATAGCAAGTCCATCGCTGTTGACTCATTGAAATTGATGACAGAGAGTGGTCACGTGTTAACTCTTGAAAAGACTTTTATTCATAACAGTTGACATATTTGTTTGTAGTGGAATGTGAATATGTCAGAGCATGATTGTGCAAACCACGTGGATTTATCATTTTCAAATTGTAATGCGGATGTCCTCAAAATGTTCCGCTTTTTTAAGACCACACTGTCTTCCATTGACGGTATCTCATTTCTGGTCCACACAAGGCACTGTACTTTCCCCCCGGAATATGTATATTCCATCTCACAAACCCGTGCAATTCATTTAATTAGCGCCTATTTGGGGGTCATTTGTGTCGTTTCTATGGTTGTATTCCTTCTGCGGTGCAATCCGCAAGTTATCGATCGCCAGCTCTTTTAATCCGCCATATTTATGGAACATGGCATTCAAATCAAAATGTTTTCGCACTCCAGGATTCTGGGGAATATCACTTGTTTGAAAAATACAACTTTGGCATTCAATGCGTCATACGTGGTTAGGAACCGCTGGTATACTTTGAAATCATTTTGTGATTATGATATTTTTTTCTGAATGGTGCAATACTTTTGTACAGTGTGTGTGTAAGATATCAGTTCTAGCTATAGGATTGGGTTTCAAAAATAACGTTGTATTTTTTTTTCTGAAATCGAGAATAAATACCCCACATGCATTTGAATTTACAGGAAAATCCGTAATTTTAATCTTACCTATTTTGCTTTAGAAGCAGTGCTATCTTGCCATACAAACAACACATGGGCGTATCCAGGGGTGCGGAGGGATCGCGCATGGATGCTATATTCGAATTTGAAAAAAAAATTATCTGATCTTCATATGTTACCTTGGGCTTCGCAAGGAAAATTTCCCATCATATATTTAGAGCTTGAAAAAACCGAAAGCATTATATAATTTATGAACTTCGAATATAAATACCAAGCAAAGTGTTATATGACATTTAATAAATTAAAAATACATTATACACATTTAAAAATGTCTACATTGAATTTATTTCATACCAAATGAGAGTATATATCAGTCCAAAGCCATTTGCCATCTTGGGATGTTTCTTGATATTCGTGAGGCATAACAACATTGGATAATACGCCATGCTCACTTGAATAGTATTGACCACAACAACAGACATCCACACTGTCCCTGCCAATATTAGAAAAACAATCACAGGACTCAAATGAATCAATAAATTATAAAATATTTGGGTATTTAAAAGGAAGCCTGTAGATAGGATTTATTAAAGGGGCAGGCGCTGCGGGACTTCCAATCTCCACCAAAAGGTCTTCCTTTGGTGGACTTTTCAGGGCTGGTGCGTTGAATCATCTCACCCGGGTATTCATATCCACTCAAACGCATGACCATCTTCATGTTCATTGTTGATGAAATTACCAATATCAATAAAAGGTGCTCCCAAGCTCTGTACGTCCATCAGTCGTTTGACACATCAGAAAATGACAAATAAGATTCATGAGAAGAAGTCATAGAAGCAAAAGAAACGAAAACTTGCGAGAGCAATCAGAAATCAAGTGCACCGTGATAAGGTCACCGAGGAGCCAGATATTTGAACCCGGGACCTCACTGGCGTAAGGCGAATGAAGATGAGCTGTACAAATTCATTCTCTCAATGCGGGACATTATAGTTAGGGAGTTCGTTGTTTTATACGAACAAAATAACAACAGGAATATAATTTTAAAGGTTCATTCACAGCATTTTAAAAGTGATGCACATTCCCACTTAGATTCCAATAAAATATTTAAAAATATGGTGAAGTCTACAATTTGTAAAAAAAATAAATAAATCTGGCGAGCCATTAATGAGCAAATAATTATGTATTCGGTCCCATGAAAACCCCCTCCCCTTATTTTTGTTTTAACGAGACCCCCTCATAAACTGGTCCGTGCTTTTAGTGAGAAATAGCATCATTAGCTATAAGAAAATAGTTTTAAAGATTCTTTTTATCCTTTCTTTTTCCCCTTCTTTTTGCGCTACCTTTTACTACGGGAAAGAATACCTGCTTGTTTTATGGGCGATCTATACAGGTCTGATTTTCCTTATGCAAATTAAATGATTGGTTTTACGTCATTTCTTACCTTGTAAGGTATCTGGCCAGTGAGAGATATCAGGGTTATAGTAGAAATTGCCGGTGAACAAATCGAGGATCGACGTAGTCATAATGGCAAAAGCACACGCGAAAAACCACGATTCTTCATAAGCATCGATCAGATTTACTGGGCTGTAAGTCATCAAAATTACATCCGTTACTTAATACCTTGTTACCTTAGATTAGAACTTAGAATGAACACGTTTTGGAATTAGGCCTAAAGGATATTATAACCTTAATAATCATTGAGGATGTCAAAAAGCATAATGATATACGATAACTCTCCCCAATTTTAAAACTTTAACAATATGAACCAATGACAGTCAGATCAGGGGCAAACTTCCATGGCTTCGGGTGCTTTGCAGCCAAGAGCTCTGGAACTTTAGGCTTCCGCATCGCACTCGAATATATCCCCCCATATACACACTTCTTCAAAGAAATTCTGCCCCTGTGTGTGTGTTTGTTTGTGCGTTGTTTTTTTTTTGGTTTTTTTTTGTTTTTGTTTTTTTAGTGGAGGAAATGTACTCGTACTCACAATGCGATGCTTGGACGTTGGTTGCAACAATCTGGCCAGAGGCGTTTTCTCGGTTGTGTGAAGGCGAATACTCCAATGATGAAAAACTGTAATCAGAAAAAATTACAAATATTTTGCTTTATTTACTAAATTCAAGTATTACGCAATTATTCCAAACAAGCAATAAAATAATATGTATTTTTCAATATGATTTTTATGTAACTGACGGTTTCCTCAAAATTCGAATAATGTCTCCAAGGTTAGAAAAAACTTCCAAAATATTAAAATTAGCGAGGCGAATATGAGTATATAATTCACTTTACTTATGTTTAAAACAAACTTCAAAAGGAAAGCACACTTCAAAACGAAAGTAAATTAAGCCACTCACCGATGGTAACAGGCTCCATTCCACCCAGTCGATTAATCTGTATTTCGGATTATCACATCCGTATGTTGTGGTGTTATCTGCTTGTCTAGAAAAATAACACGATTTGCAAATTATTTATTTGTTTATATTAATACAATCAAATTGTTTTCTTGGCGATAAGTGATTACAATATACATTTCAGCAGAGCCCGGAAGCGGCGATTTCGTGTGAAGGGTGCCCTCAATATTTTTACTACCGATTTTATATGTGAACATAGCCTACCTTCATTTCAATATATAGCCATGTAAAAAATCACAGTATGCTGTGTGTGATTGTTAACATCGAAGTACGATCACGAATCTCGTTTGATTAATCTGTGTGTTGCACCATTGCAAAGAGAGTGACATGATTCAAATAGGCCATACCAACAGTTAATTTCCTCATTTTTCAAAGAGCCTAAACCTGATTCAGTTAATATCTTTAATAAGCCTATCTAGACTAGCCTATTTGTGTCCAACAGCTTCTTACGGAGTCTGATAAAACCACAGCAATGGATTAGTATTCTGGTATGGGTCATTTTTTATTTATTCCCTAGACAGTGATTGATCATCTAAACCTGGTTTTATCTGGTACCTTTAATATTTAGGCTAGCCTAGGTGGGCCTAAGACAGAGGATATTTGTTCTGCCATAGGTCGTTCTATGTTCCTTGAGGTCCGATACATAATTTAAACATGATTTCATGTGGTACCCCCAATATCTATAGGCTAGCTTAGATGGCCAGCAGAGTCTAGGGCGGCCATATCTGGTACCTGTAGTGCAGCTGGCAATATAGTCTGGTATTAGCCATTTTGTATTCCACAGACACACCTTGTTAATTTGACATTATTTCTGAGTGGTACCTCGCTCGTCTAAGCTAGCCCAATTTGGGGGTCCCTTCGTGGGGGGTCTGGCGGACCTTTTGCAGCGGAAAAATGTCTGTCGTTTGTGCTGAGCACTGATGTAGGCTGGCAGTGCGCACAAAATGGTGGTAGATTTAAGTGGTACCTCTCTCATCTATTTAGCACCCATTTTTTGGCTCCTTGGGGCAGCGGGTGGTACCGACAGACTCCCATTTTCGTTCATTTCAGGTGACCCCCTTTACACTCCCAGTGTCAGATATTGGTACCTAGTTCATCTAACCATGGAAGAAAGAGATAAGAAGGAACCACAACGACTTCCACAATCCGCTTTTAATCTCTTTATCCATTCACCCGCACAAAAGGAAGGGATTCAACAACCACCCTTTGATCATAATCCCTCTGCCGCAATCGATGATAGGCGAGCAATCATGACTGTAGAATATTTTGACAACTCTATATCCGAACACGTAAAAGTGTAAAAGTATATTACATATTACAACATGTTCCGGCTGTCTCCGGTGTGTATTTGTTGTTGTTTTCGTTATATAAGAAGTTAATGTACATCGTTATGTGTTCAGCTTTACTGCCCAAGACTGCCCAGTGCGAGATATAAAGGATGCAAGTTTGACTAAATTTGAACGTTGGACCCAGGGGGAGCCGTCTTGGATTTTCGTTGGGCACCCGTGCTCGTTCCAGGGGTTCTTTAAGTGACCCCTAACGGGACCAATTTTCAGTTAAAATATACCCGGCCCCTAATTGGACCAGCTTTGGTGAAATTATACTAGTATTCAGTGAAAATACTTCTGTGGAGTTGCTAGATATACTATAGGATCCAATGAACTAGTGTATGGCACTTGTAACATTAAGTCATACTTCAAATTCAAAATGGAAGCCAAATCTAATAATTTTAAAATATGCCCTATAACAGCAAATACCTGTGACACGAAGTACTTAGATTATGTTGTTAGACACAATAAATGTATTTATGATA